>JAMKCH010026974.1:0-105935 GCA_023653785.1 Ophioderma brevispina
ACCTTTTGCGTACCAAACAACAAAATTTCCGGCTCGCTGCCTCGCCGGTTGACCCTAAAGTTTTCACAACCGTTCGTCTCCAAATTCTGAAGAGCGTGGGGGGGGGGGAGGGGGTACGGGTGGAGAGAAGAAAAAATATCGTCGCAGCAGCTTGTGCGAAACACAGTATATACAACGACAATCGTTGCGATTAAGTTAACAGCTGCTTAGTGGTCTTCTATACCATGCACCACAACCCTTAGACAAACTTTAATTGACAACACTAACATAACATGGCAAAGCGGACCTTCAACAACACTAAAGCGGCACTATGTCGTTTGGGGGGGTGCGTCGCACCCCCGCACCCCCCTGGCTACGGCCCTTTTCCCCAATTAAAATTCCAATGTTGACCCCTATGTCTTAACAGCGGGTGACAAACATGACTTCTCTCAACGTATAGTAGGCCTATATCCATTTTGCCAATTTGATGAAACTTTCTTGAAAAAGTTGTTTAGGTCCTTTATTTATGTTAACTTTATTACCAAAACAACATCCTTACTATTCTCACCAATTTGGCTTTAGGCCGGAAGAGAACCCTACTTTCATGGCTATCAACAATCTTATGCACATTGCACAAAATCTAGATAACAAGCTACATCAATAGGTCTATTCTTGATTTAAGCAAGGCCTTCGATACCATAACCACGAATTCTCTTAATATCCAAACTTCTTATTATTAGGGTATTAAGAGGCCGTGCCAACGATTGGATGAGAAGCTACCTGACCGGCAGATGTCAACGAGTGATCTACAACAACACCATCTCCGACCCTGGTCAGCATCACCTGCGGAGATCCCCAGGGCTCTATCTTGGTCTCCTCTTATCTTACTTTACATAAAAAACGACTTCCCCTCTGTTCTAAAATTCCCCCAGTTTATTTTCATTTGCAGATGGACACAAATATTTTTTTCCCCATTCAGACCCGCTCAAACTTGAGGAAATAATTAACACTGAACTTAAATAAATATCTAATTGGTTCAACACTAAATAAACTTTCTCTGAAACATAAAAAAAGACTAATTAATAAAAATGATATTTTAAAAATAACCTAGTAATAAACCTAAAATTTGACATTACAGTGGTGTTCCGATCGTCTTGGGGACTCCTGATTTACCTGGACGTAGTATTGATTTTGATAATCAGAGTGCAAAGGCAGTATTTTTTCTCATTCTCTCCCTTAAATTTGAGCCTGAAATCCATTTCATTCCAGAGATAACAAAACACCGCCGTTTTAGTGGTTAACCATCAATATTAGCACAGATATTGAATGGGCTTTGCAACATGCATTTTGCTTCTATCCATCAAAACCGCAAGTTTGTTTTCCCAACGGGACTATGATGGGGTGTATGTGCAATTGCCAGAGCGCTCATAATCAGTGAGACAGCACCTTTAAATACAGGTTGACACAACCAAATTCCTGTCTGACTAAATGTGACTCTATATTCCTGGATTCCCATACACAGCATGTAGCTAAATAGTTTCCAAATACATTGGTGTGATTCTTAAGGTGCGTCCTTTTATCTTCCTCCCCGCATTCCTCTAAGACTCTTTACAACCTCTCATTTCTTCCATATCTGTCCAAGTGGTGGCAATGATCTGGGCTGATCGAACCCCCACAGGAATTAGGTTTGCACTATCTTTCTTCTTCAAAAACGCGCCATGCGTACTTGTACTAATATTCTCTGGCTTGCCCACACCTGATCCCCTTTTCATATATCTTTTGCGGCTCTTAAAGTGCGCGACATTACCACTTCAACTTGCCTCTTTTATGTACCATTATCACCACCGATCTTTCACCGGATGTTATCTCTGAAGACTTCTTGGACCGTTGACACTCTTCTCACAGCTATGCTACCAATCTAATGACCCCTTCATTACAACCTACCACCACTGTTCTTGCCAGTAATACCTCTCAATCTCAGCCCTAGAATATGGATGCACCTGCCCTCTGAACTTCAGAATTCCCCTCCCCCCTCACTATCATCCTTTAAAAACACAAAACAAGTTAAAAATCTCTTGTCCACGCTGTATGATGACCTACCCTCTTAATATCATTAGTTTTTTTCTCCTCACTCCTCCGCCCTCTCTGTAACCATATAATCATTTCATTTTAAAAAATACTCTTTAGTCCAGGCAATATGTTTTGGTCCTAGTTTGTCCTGTCCTGTATATTTTGGGTCTCGTCCACCCCCCCCCCCCGTGGTCTTTCGGTAATTGCAATATTATCTCCTGTAACTTTTATTTTTTTTGTAGAGGGCACTGCGACCTCAAGCCTCGCGTTTAGCAGTGTCCTCGTCCCTTATCACCATGTATGCATTCCAAATAAAACTGCTTTGATTTGTTTATCTGTAATATTATTATCACTTATTTATGTCATTACTTTTGAAAAAAATGTTTCATTAACCATAGTGTCTTAATTATTATCTTTGTTATACAAACAAATATTCATTTTTGTACATACTTTATCTTATATACTATCAAGTTTTTATCATCTGTTATCTTTTATACATTTTTTGTGAAGAAACAAATAAAATCTGAAATCTGACCTTTTTGAAATACCGTTAAAACTGGTGTCGATGATATGGGTTATTTAAAATTTAAAAAAAATGAGGTTTTTATATAACTCAGTAATGCACGGTAGCATATAGCATGTCTTGCATGTTTGGTCGCTGGTATACCCTTTACTTTTGTTTTCTTCTAAAAACTGGCGAATTGATAGAAATGAGATTCAACAATAAGTCACGACCTCTTATATATTAAGGGGGATTGTACAATTTAAATATATAAAGTTTTTTATCTTCATAGAATGACCTTCCACCTAAAAGCCCCATCTGTAAAAGTTTGGCGTCGATATTCCATTTAGCCCTCAGAAATGTCCAAACCAAACATCCTTTATTACCCCTAAGATTCTTTCTCCACCACGATGCACTAAAATGTTAAATAAGACTTTATGGTTTAGAAATAGACCAAATTTGCTGATACACGAATATTTTTTTCGGGGTGCCTTTTCCCAGACCATATTAAATGATTTTCCCTGGATCAATCTGGAACAAATTATATATCAGCCTGTAATTGGTTAAAGAACATTCATTAATTCTTAATGAATATTAGTAATGGTAGCAACTAAGGTTCCATCATAATGTGTAGCCACAAAAGTCAAAGGTCACTTATATTTAAAATTATTTTTTTCTTCAAGGACATGCCAACCCTAAAAAAAAAACCGCAACAGCGAATTCAAAACGACAATCAACATCCGGCGTCAACCCGCAGTGATGTCTGCTATGTGCCGAGATCCTGCTGAATATGTTGATTTTAAAATGGCCGCCATTTTTGTAATTCAAAAATGGCCGCCATAGAGATGTTTGGAAAAATATATGCACATCTAATTTTACATTGGTCCAATGTGTGCATAATTCAGTAATTGCTGAAAATATGTCACTTTATTCTGTTATGTGCAGAAGCATGCTGAATATGCTGTCATTTAGAAATTCAGATGGCTGCCATAATGATGTTAGGAAATTAAATGCAACTAATTTCCATTGGACATGTATGCAATAGATTGAAGTAATTGCTGAAAAATGTGTCTCTTTATGTGTCCTGTTTATGGGTTCAAAACTTGAAATTGTGAATAAAATGACTTGTCCATTTTGAAATTCAAGATGGCTGCCATAGAGATGTTAGGAAAAATATGCACCATAGTCATCACTGAACATTGTAAGCAGTATTTGAAGTAATTGCTGAAAAATGTGTCACTTTATGTCTGTTATGTGCAGCACATATGAAATCATGTGGAAAAAGGCCGCCATTTTGAAATTCAAGATGGCTTACCCTAGGGATGTCAGCAACAAATGGGCACCAATTAAAATTTGTTTTAGACCAACATAGGATTAAAAAACATTAGTTCCAATAATGTAGCAAAAGTGCAAGTCTAATCCCCAAATTCCTACATAAATGACATGTAATATACTCGTCTTTTTTTCAAAAAACTTAACGGTAGGAGGGCACACATCCTGCAAGAGTACATTGTGGGAAGTTTTACTGAAAAATCTCTGAAAAAGACACTTTTTACACTTTTTCAGAAAAATACACTTTTTCAAAAACTATTATAAGGAAGATTTCATAACCATATATAGTTTGAGATTTTCTCTTAAAAAGACACTTTAGAAACATTTGTTACATTTTTAGTGTGTTGTTTTCATTGTTTTTTCTCGTTTTCTCCCTTTTCTTACCAAGAGGATTGCGGCGCAGGCGAAATAAATTAGCTACTAAACTAGAAAAATCCTCTTTTCACTCTGTTACGGATAAAACTCAATACTAGATTACAGTTTATCGTTATCGGACAATTCGTAACTAGTAATTCTAGTAAAATACTCCCAAATGAAAGAAAATACACCAACAATGTTAAAAATGAGCAGACTCCCCCCCCCTCTCTATCTCCCCCACCACCCTCCCCAAGGTCTCTTTATAGAGAGAAAAATAACACTCCAGAATGATCTCTGTAAGTGCACCATTCTTAGACTTGAACTAAAGGCAGTTCAAAGAATATTTAATCAAAAGAGTTATTGGAAATTATATATTTTGAAAAGGGTTATCCCCTACCCGGACGGATTTTGAAAGTCATTAATTTCTTCCAAAATTACATTTGATATTAATTACTAAGATGCATTGAACAAGGTTGTAGACGAGATTTTGTAAGCAACTGATGATGGAGAGAGATGCCATATGCACGTAGCGGTTCCCTAAATTCCCTTTTGGAAATACCCAATGCCCAAATCGAGGTCCTCCCCGTCCCTCAAGGGTTAGTGGATGAAGGGCGCCCTACTTGTAATTTTTTTCACTGTACTTTTTCACCGCAAGAAGCTCCTGGAGCCCCCCCCATCACCTTTTCGTGATCCTCAGCCACGTCCCCACGACTTCCCTAAGTATAGTATGTGTGCACCAATCACATTTCCAGAAAGCAATAAATGAAAAACATCATAAAATCGACCTAAAACACACGCAGACAACACACAACACACACATAACACCCACCCACACGAGCGCACACGCACACACCCTTGTACAAACACACCGTGCCAGTGCACCCCCACGCACAAAAGGAAAACAAGATACTTCTCTAAGTTTACATGTAATGTTTTTATTATTTGACCACGATCCATGTCCTCAAATGGCATTGCCATCGTCAAAAAAGCAACATCGACGTAATTCTTTGGTATATGAAAGGAATGGAAAAGAAGCCACAAAGTACATAGAAAGGTGCAAAATCGGTGGCCCGCTAAATGTCAATCCCTGCTCTTCAAAGGAAGTTTGGCTCTCACTGATTTCTCTAAATAGTTAGGAATCTTAAACGTGATGTGGTTTATGTTATTAAATGGCTTGAGGGAGAGAGAGCCAATCTTTCTAAATTTTATTACTTTGAAATTAATTGATTTTTCCCAAACACATAGGCCTACTCATTGATATTGCGAAGAAGATAATGTTAGTAAATATTGGCAGTCAAAAGAGTCCACTAGCTAGACCATGTTGACGCTTAAATAACGTTACTCAAAACCTATAAAGAAGAAAACAATTATGAATTTAAATTTTAAAAAAAATCATTAATACTTCTAAGATACTGATTATATTATCTACCTCAAAATTGAAAAGTTTTTTTTATTATTGAAAAAGTAAATATTAATATAAGCAAGAAACGATTTGTCATTGCTTCGACATATCGAAAGCATTTTTGAGTGTTACTAACAGCCCGCTTGCACAAAGATACTAGAATGAAAAGAGGGGGCAATCGGCGTTTATAGAATAAATTTTTAATAGCAATAGTGAATATGCATTCAGGGAGTCCAACATGATATTGTTGACGAGAAGAATAAGTACTGTGTGTTGGGGTTTGGATTTTTAAGAATCTTTCACAAACGATTGAAGAATGGAAGGTAAGAAAGAAGATATGCAGGTTTAAAAAACCAGTGGAAATGTACGGATATCTGATTTACTGACATTATGGTGGGTTCGGGTGTAAAGAAGAGTTACTTTTAGACTTGGTCTTCGGTAATTCCATGGTATTCAGTGGAATCATCCATATACCGTAGAAACGTGTTTACAGGCATGCTGTGCAGAAATTCCTTTTTTACCATTTAATTATTTTATTCAACTGGGGGCAATTCTATAATTCAACGTGATAAGGTTACTTTGAATTAGCGGACATTGAAATCATTGAAACTAAACAATCATTTTTCATTACACACTATTGGCGAAGATTTTTCAATTGCAAGTATCACATCACCAAAAACCAACAACAACAGCAAGAAACACACTGTGTGGTACGGGGACCTTGCACAGTACTTTTTGGGCCCGATTCATTGTCCAGTCAAAACTTTTTAATTAAGACCTACCCTCGCACAAAATCGTGGTAGGCAATTTCTGGGCTCGCCAAACCAAATGTTTTTATGAACCCCACCCCCCCCGGTTAAAGGGACTGTTGTGTCAGGCAGCCAGTATAATTTTGTGAGCAGACCAGACGAAGTTGGGTTAACCATTCATTGAAGAACAGCTAGAGGCGCTACATATGTCTAAAAAGTAAGGCCAGTTCTGCCAAATTGTCTATGGGATTGTCTCCCTAGCTTAAGGTTATACACCACTAACACTGGCCTGCCGTAAGGATAAACAAATCTTGGGTGGACTACCTTTCTTGCATGGTATCTGAAAAGAACTGCTTAAAATGTCTGAAAATATATTATATTAAGGAAGTGATGATGGAATTTCATGCTTGACATGGAAGACTGGTATGTTTTCTTACACTAAATAGCATTTAGACAGTGAATTAGAGGCAATTTAGGCCTCCGAACTCATCAAGTTCACATCGATTTGCCCCATACTATAGCTTGCGACTATAGAGAAATTTATGTTGGGCGGTCTGACAAGCGGCGAGGTTGTTGATTCGTAACTTGTGGGTTGATTGGTAATTTTAGCTTGTACTTTGGTGTGGTATTGTTGTATTTGTTTGTATTTCCTCTGGTGAGAATTTTAAATGTGAAAGAAATATGCCCTCAACGGTCCCATTTTTCCATAGACTACTTGTGATAAAGTGAGTTACTGGTGTATAAGCAATAACAATAGTCAGCTTCCTGCCCTAAAAAAGAAAACATGGACCTGCTTGAAGCGAATCTGGGCTACTTCTAGCCAGGTTCCCAGGTCTAGATAGACAGATAAATACCAGGTCATTAACCGAATTAGGTTCCTTACCACAAGCCACTAGTTTTGTTACTGGTTCTTTTTGCAAAACTGATTGTTAGTACTCTATTGTTTTTACAAATATTAATAAAATTTATTAAAAAACAAAAATGGCGGCCAAAATATCAAATTTTGGACTAAAAATGCATATTTCCGTCGTAAAATGCGCACAACAAACAACAGGAATTCCCCATGTTTAATATACAAAAGCAAGATCTTGACCTTGAAAAACAATTGAAAAATAATCGATTTTATTATTTTTGTTTTTAATCCGTAACCTACAAAATTCAAAATGGCCGCCATGAACGCTATCCACTATATGGCCATAAAAGTAATTTTCAGATTTATTCGTAATTTAGAAATGCTTTAGTAAATTATTGTTGAGACTTTCTATCGCAAAATCTAAATGGCTATAATTTTGCATCGAAATGAGCCGAAAAACAAAAATCAAAATGGCTGCCCAAAATACAATATTGAATCAAATTTTGGGCTGGATAAAAAGGTAATTTCGGTTGTAAAATGCCACCAAAAACTGAAAATTTCCTCTGTATTGTACATAGGAATAAGCCATTGCCTCGATAAAACTTAAAATTTCATTGTTGACTATCGGACCCAAAAATTCAAATGGCCCCACAAACGTTTAAATACAAGCGAATATAAGTTTATGTTCAGGATATGATCAAAGGAAATGATGATTATTAACTTGTTGTTGAGCTACTACACAATGATAAATGGATAGAATTTGCCTCAAAATGGCAGCCAAAAATCAAATGGCGGCCAGGATCCAAATGTCATATAATCCATTATATGTATTGCCGTCGTAAGATTCGCACACAAAACTCAGGAGTTTCCTATTTTGGTTTGTAACCAAACGAAGGTAAATTCCCAATTTTGATCACGTTAAACGTGGCCCCGAATCATGCTTGATCTGCATCAACGTTTTTAGGACGTGCACAGTTGTTTGTGGTGAGTTGCCGACTTTGGTCCGGGAACCCTCCTCTCCAGTTGCAGTAAACTGTATGCTTTGTGTCATCTACATACGGAACCCATGCATATTTGTTTTGGTGAAGCTACGAACAGTTGTTACGAGGTGAGAACAACACTTGCCAAGTCAATTGCCCCTTAACAGTTCTTAGATTAGAAACCATAAAGATAGGGCTCCGAAGAGAAAGCAAAGTCCATTCAAGGCATGGTTGGTTACGGGAACCTAGTTTGGTGCGATGCTGCGGCTGCCTTGTAGTCTCCAATGGTAAGATGTGTAGTTGTGAGACTAAACTCCAAATACCGAAATTCTGGGTGTTTCTTGTAAGCTACAAGGTATTAGTTAGTTGTAGAGCATCTTGTTACAGGTCCAATTGCCTTCTTGGTTTTCGTTATTTGTCAGCCCAAAGGAATTTTGAAGCAGGGTCTCAGAGTCTGGTTGGTGAATCCGCTGGATACAACTTCTACTGGGACGTATTTCAACGCCATTCAGCAATTGGGCTTGTGGTTAGCCATAGTATCTCTGCCAGTAGTGTCTAGCTCAATGTCAACACCTTCTTTCCTGGCAGGAATAGATGGTGACACTGGTCTCTGTGCGTGGTTGTCTATTTTGGCGGGAATTTGCTAAGCGTTTTATTAGTCTTCGTCCCACACACAGTCCACACAGAGCACACGGTCCAAGAGCATTATTCTATGTCTTCAGATTAGCTGGTGTAGGAAGGGTATCATTATAGTGTAGGTAGAATTCAGTATTTCTGGTGAAAAGGAGAGTAGAGGAGCTTATGCCATTGCATTGCCATCTACCAAAACATAGCCATTTGCCTTTCCGGGCCTTACTATATAAGGGGTATACCCAAAATCTGTTTCTCTGGACACTCTTTCACAGTGCAGACCGGGCATTCTGTTTCTTCTGTTCAACTGGGTCATTACCTTTGCAGACTCTGTGTACGGAGGCTTGTCGGATATGCTGTCATTTGCAAAGTGCACATGATATCGTTACCCTTTCATGTAGCTCTCTCACCCATTCCAGTTCTTCTTGTTTCAGTGTCTAGATACCAAGTGTCCGTATACAAATTTGGTTTCTGATTTCAACGATATTTCAAAATGTGATACTTCAAATACATTTTAGTGTGGATAGAAAGGGCCTTTAGTGGTAGACCTTTGTTGTTTATGTTCCTGTACAAAATAGAGGATTGGTACATTCCTTAGCAGTCCTGCCCACCCCTTCAGGAGTTTCAAGATTCTTGCCACAGTGAGATAGGGAAGCATTAAATGAACTCCCCTGAAAATTCAACTAACGATGGGTTTTCGTATATCCACAACTTCATATGCTGTCACCTGGTCAGTGTCAGTCTTCTCAAGAGATCCTTTAACTTGGTCTCCACACATGGACCACATCTCTTGTCACTGGGGCCTTGAACATTCTCTGGCCAAGGAACTTCACTGATGACTAGTTGGTGAAGGGAACGTTTCCATCTATGCATAGATGAGCATCGTAGGGTGCATATTATGTCGATTCCTGCCCATTCTGACGGACTACCAGATCTTCTTCATGGTCAGATTTTTACACTTTGTAGACTTTGCGTCCTGGTTTCTAGTCTAATTCAGGAGTCTTTACTAGTCGAACAGTAGCGAGTAGCTCTTTGCACCACTGGTATTATGATAGATCGCCTTGCATAGGCTTCTATTGCGATATCTACCGGTTTGCTATGTACTTAAGGCAGAGAAATAAAATAGGAATGGACTAGATTGTTGCGGCCGTATTTACAACGATATTGCAGAATTTCTCACGTTTGTGCAAAGAAAGCGATTTTGATGATTACAAGAGATTTAGTATATCCCTTAAATCCTTAAATGGCATTTTCGCCCACTTTTGAAAAAAAATCACGAGCGGCTCTGTCTTTTGTTTAGGGGGAAATTGCTTTAGATAATAACAAGAAAATAACCGCTACCTTCCTTTGCGGTAATCGTCAGGTTGGTAGTCATTTTACTCTTGGGATGTAAGGGATATATAAGCCTGGGCTTTATATTATGAATACCATCCAATGCTGTGCAACGTCTAAGAAAAGTCAAGTCAGGGTGCCGGCCCACAGACAGCGGTTTTCAATTCTTTGGCTACATCAAAAAGAGGAAAGTCTGAGTTTACGACCGACCATCCATATATGGATTATAAGTACAAAATTGGTATTTGCCCGCCATTTGATTTTTGGCTTCCAGTTTGAGGCCAAATGATAGCTACAAATGCTTGTCGTAGAAGCTCAATAACAAGTTAATTAATGCCTCATTTAAATTATGGACCATATCTTGAACAATCAAACGTTGTGGGGCCATTTGATTTTTTGGGTCACGAGATCAAACAATGGAAATTAAAGATTATCGGAGACAATGCCCGATGCCTCTGCTACAATAAAAAGAGGGAAATTCAAGTTTTTTGGGCATTTTAAAACCGAAAAGATACCTTTTAGCCCAAAATATTGATCAATATTGTCATTGTGGCAGGCCATTTTGATTTTATTTTCGGCTAAATTTCGAAGTAAAATTATAGCCATGTAATTTTGCGATATAGCTCAACAATAAGTTAGTAAAAGCATTTTCCAAATTACGAATATAATCTGAAAATTACTTTTATGGCCTGTATAGCCGGTGGAAATAGCCTTATTGGAATTTTGTAGGTTAAGATTTTAAAAAAAATCGATGCTTTTTCATGTGTCAAGGTCAAAGATCTGTGCCTGTATATTAAAAGGGGGGGTTCTGTGTGGTGTGCGCATTCACGACGAAGAACGGAAATATGCATTTTTAGCCAAAATGGATTATTTTTGTCGCCATTTTGTTTTTAAGCCAAAAATCAGGGGGCTCCAAAAGCTGATTTTAAACATTATAGTTATGAAACATAAAAAAAATAGGGCTAGTGTGGTAGGAGGAAACTAGGATTATAGTAGATTTCCAAACATTCGTGTACCTCTAGTACTTTTACGAAGGTCAATTTATGGGCTGGAAATGAGGGCATGTGCAGTAGGTGGGAGGAAATAAAATACACGCAAAATCTATTCAAACATGTAGTATGATATGATAGCGGAGGGAAAAATCATCTAGCTCAATGAAAGCATTCAAGTCAACGTAGCGCATTTATAGCTATAGTAATCTCCAAATATTTCTAAGTGTATTTGCTTCAATAATGGATTCCAATGTACACCGGTGGGTTTGAATGTAAACGACTTTTGGGTGCGCTTTGTTTTGGAAAAGAAGGAATCCAAAGGTGTTTGCAAACTCTATGCAAAACTGTCGTACGTAAACATGACAGACATTATCCAATTCGTTCATGAAACAGGTTGAACCGAGCCACATACGCCTCATCTCACAACTAATCGACCTGTCCAAAACGTTTCCTCTGGTGACACGAGGGTTGAATTACGATAGTTATGACATGGGATGTACCTTGTCTATTTCAGCTAACTAGATATAGAATATTGCAATATCGTTATCTAAAATCAGTATAACTACCTTTTTTATTATAAAATCCATTGGGTGCATAACATATAATGATTGGATCTCAGATGTCATCTAATTGCCATCTAATAACAGCGGTTAGATGATGTAATTGTCGTAGTTGAGTTAATTAATTTCTCAGATCTACTTTTTTCTTATCGTGTCACAAACACTGTGCTTCTCAAATATGATCCAGCTCGAGCTTGGTACAATATTACAACGTCTGGCTGTTTCACCGAATTCCGCAAAGTACTGTGTGTGATTGTTGCTTCCAGCAGGGGAAGACCAGATATGTTTCAATGTTGTGTGCTGTTCAAACACAGGTACGTGTCCTGGTCTGCTTAGGAGCCCCACTTCAGCAAGGAAACTTAGATCTGCCGATTCAGGCTCATGAAGGAGTCAGCTCCAGGTGGGAGATGGTCACAGGTTCAATACCATAGATGTTCGTGGTTGATAGCAAGTCTTTCTTTCCCACAAGGCGACTCTCTTAAGGGAATATTAATGGACATGAAAAAAATGACACATTAATGAAAAAGACCCTTACTGAAATCACTTACACGAGCTTTGAAAACAATTAGATGGTTACATCTGTAAAAACAGTAAAAACAGGAGGAGTTCCAGGGGGAGGAACAAGGATTTCTGGAACAAGGATGCTGACATTACTGCCAGCATTGACCAACTTGAAAAGCACGTTGTCATCAGCTCACATGCACAGACCATTGTTATTGTATATGTGCTAATCCGGCTAATCCATCTTTCACTTGCCAGGTCAATATCTTACTACAAGCCTAAAGTACAATGCCTGAAATCCCGGTCTCGAATGTTTTTGAATTGTGTCGCAAAACATGTTAGATACAATGTAAATTCTGTCAGGGGTGTGAGCACCTTGCTTTTCTGTTCCAGAAATTGCCACAAACTGCCACCTCCCCTCCCCGGAACTCTTCCTGTTTTTACTGTTTTTACAGAATGTAAACATCCAAATTGTTTTCAAACTCGTGGAAGTGATTTCAGTAAGGGTCTTTTTCATCTCATTTTTTGTCTTAACCATTATATCCCTTTAAGCTCTTAGAGACTGTTTCAAGAGGTTGGACTTTGCTTAAGAAACTCTCTCTGGATATAAGGCGGTCGGCAGCAGGTATCTGTCCAGACATTGGATGCTTCACATTAGATACTTGGCAGCTACGCTCTTGCATGCTCGCTACGTACGACGGATGTCTGGTGGAGCAATTCCTGCTAGGATGTGAAAGTTTTCCGTTGGTGTTGGACGGAGGCATCCTGTGATAAGCCGGCAGGAGGCATTTAATGCTGAATCAAGCTTCTTGGCATGGGTTGATCTTTCCCATACAGGGCAAGCATACTCTGCACATGAGTAGCACAGGGCAAGTGCTGTCAATCTTAGGGTATGGTGGGCAAAGTGACCCTCCATCTTGTGCCAGTGAGGTGGTTGACAAACGATGTTATTGCGGACATACTGTATTCTTCGTCTTCTTGATGTAGGTCTTATAAGAGAGTGCGGTCCAAGGTAACTTCAATGGAGACAGGATTATCACAGTGCTTCACAGGGGTGTTCCAAACTTCTCAGATGGTATGAAATGAATGCTATTGGACCTATCAATTTAATCCATTTGCTTAAGTGATAAGCAGTGCTCTATACTCTATGTGGGGGGAAGGAGGTAAGAATGATATGGGAAAATGGCATTTTTTAACTAGCAAAGCATGTTTTCAGAGCAAACATGTTCTTTGATGTGCAAGATTACTTGTTGCCCAATCCCATGTATCTTAAGCTTGAATTTTATCATTTATATTGCTCTTGTTAAGCTATTAAACAGGTGAAAGCAGGAGTGTATTGTGAAAGCGGGTTTTTGGTGATTTCAAAATCTTTTAAAAGTGGGTGTGGAAAATATGCAGGAAATTTAGGGTTCTCAAACCGGTTTCTCCGAGAGCAATTAAAATATTTCCATGAAAGATCATTAGGCATAGTACTGGACACACAATGTTTGTAACCCTTACTTTAAAAATATGAGGAAGTGATCGTTTGGCAGCCTTATTTTTTCCCTATATTAGTGACACACATGCACTTAACAAATACAGATCCCGAAACCCATCGTTAGCATCTTAATTAAATAGGGGACAGAAATATGAAACGTTTTGACAGGAATCATTAAAAAACTAAACGGGATTTAGACATTTGTTATTGGCATTAACCAAAAAAAAAATAAGTAAGAAACAGCACAAAGGTGGTTTATGTTCAATAACACTTGTGTTAATCGGTTAACACGTGGTTGTTATCCGCAAGTGTTATTTGCAAAGGTGTCGGTTTAACGAATTTTAAAAATCAAGTATCAAAAAATATAACGGGACCTGAACGTGTGTATATCGTCAACTACTCTGTTTTGCAGTAGAAGATCTGTGTTGAATTTCTTGATTTTTGTCAAATTTTTGGTTTTTTATGCATGATCTTTATAATCAGCAACAAAAAAATATGTCAATTATCAGTGTACCCGTAAAACCTCGATCATAGGGCACCGGTGACGCGTGGAGATACTCTCGAGAATGTTGAAAAAGTATATAGCGCCCTCTTGCAATAATGAAAAGTCAAAATCACTGTTTAAAATTTGCAAGGGACACACAAAATGTGTTGGTCGCTATTCGGGCGCCTTTTACGGAGGTCACAAGATTAACTAGCAAGACTTTCCCATATAATCACAGCAAGCAAGAGAAGATTACCAAAAGGAAGCACGTGCCGAATATCGGAAATTTCAGGGAAGCAGGTGATTGATTGTAACCTTCTCAGCCGGGACGCATACCCCCGCAGCCGCGTGCAAGTGGCGGTAAGCCTGCTCAACTCAACCACGGGGCTCGGTCTGCTCATGCAGTCCACGGTAAGGGGATTTAGCCGGCGACTTTGTTTCAGGTGGTAGACTTATGGACCCATCTTTTACATTTCATGCGGGACAATTGATATTAGATTATTAAAGAAACAATATTTTATAAAGATGTTTGAATCTTAAAAGGATTTTATATGGGCAATAACCAGCCAATGTTTGGAAAAAATAAGATTGATGACCCCTCGTAACGCATTGATTGGTTATTATTTTGATTGGGGGACCCATTCAGGTAAAAATGACGTACGTAGCCCTACATTGGAAAAAAACAACCGATATCGTCATCGTACGTCGGTTTTTGAATCAGTAGGGAAAGGTAAATTTTGTACTGTTTCGATATTAATATACGGTGGCTTTTGGAAAAAAATCAATAGCACTTTGGGGAGAGGGTCATATGTACAGCCCTTGATTAACATAGTCGGATTTATATCGCCCCGAAGAGCACACTGATATCTGTACCTGACACGTGACCTGTACCTTGAAAAGTGACACCAACCAAACTATTCATCTCGTTACGTTCAAAACTACAATACGGGCAAGCAGGCAAGCATTCTGTATCTAGGTGCTCACAGCCGTAATCGTCAAGATGTGCGGAACCTATAAATGTGTTCTGTACAGGGAGGTTAGGACACGATCTGCTCGCTGGCATGGGATTTCCAAACGGTAATTTGTGAAACGGCTACATGCAGTTACTATGGCAGTCTACGGTCCCCAGGGAAATTTAAAAAATCATCTCTTTAAACCTTTGTTCAAACGATCTAGTAATATCATGATACAAGTACAGAAAAAAAATAGAAGTTCACATTCATCATGTGCTTCTGTTTTAAAATTTACAGTGGGCATAATCATAAACTCCGAAACTTCCCTGGCAAAAAGTAATCTATATCAAACATAATACCCTTGACCATACGCGCCATGGATACAGAGCTATGCCCTCTGTAGCCATGCGCACCGGATTACACTCTAATATCAAAACAGCCCTATTATAATTAATACACCCCAAACATTGGCACATGCCTGGATTAACTGGAGAACCAACAAAAGCCCATTCAACATAATTTACTTTCCATGAAAGGGCCGATTAACTATGGTCGAGGAGGAGGGAGATGAAAGTGTGAACGCACAGGTGAGAATGAAGACCATAAAAAGCGAATTCTCCCATGTTGAAATCAGTCGTAGATAGAACCTGTGAGATTATGCCTTGATTTAACGTAGGTTATTCGACATTGACGGACAGGAATGATTACGGCCTCTACCTTCCGTCATACAATTTAACCTTGGTGACCTGAACAGGAAGATTGTAACAAAACGGACTATTTCCCATTCCACCCTTTAGCAAAATATCTTTTATCGCATTGGTCGATTGTAAACCGTCTCTAGTGATCATTTTCTACCAAATACAAATTCAAATGGTCAATATGGCATTTACAAGCCACGTTTTCGATTAAATAAAAAAATGCAAATTTCCATGCATAGTCTCTATATTTGGGGGGGGAATGCGGGAGTTTTAGTATACAAAAATTTGAAGATAATCGTTTGTCTGAGGTTTGAATTGCAGTTCTTTTATTGGCCGAAAAGTCTGAGCCATTTGCAGAAAGGATAGGAATATTACAAGAAGTATTTAGGAAGAGTGTTACTTTTTGCTCTTGGACAGCAAAGCTAAAACCCTATTCAAGGAACACCCAAAGTATTCTCTGCATACTTAGTCGCCCCCCAAAGCTGAATCATGGGCAAACAATGGGCGAGGTAATTAATCTAATTTTACAACAGCAATTTTAACCACGACTGGAATGGATCATGCTTTTCTTGAAGACAATGTTGGATTTAAAACCCCTAGTTGAAGAATTAACACACTCGTTCTATTCACCAATGAGTGATTATAACCAACGCGGTACAATTAAGTATCTGTAGAATGGACTTGTTCAATCTCCATCTCTTCTACCTCCA
The DNA here is from genome assembly GCA_023653785.1 of Ophioderma brevispina. Lineage (NCBI taxonomy): Eukaryota > Metazoa > Echinodermata > Ophiuroidea > Amphilepidida > Ophiodermatidae > Ophioderma > Ophioderma brevispina. The sequence continues at coordinate 16,562 of JAMKCH010026974.1, forward strand.
TGCTCCAACTCCAGAAGCAGAGTAATTCAACAAATACATGTTGTTGACGTGCAGATTTGCAGTCCTGCGACTCCAAGGGAAGGTTATTTTCAGCAGATGCGAAAAGCGTAATGTGGTAATAAAATCATCTACAAATGTTAAGGGAATGGACCGATAAGTATGTAAAGGTTTCTCTTGATGGAAATAGTCTTCCCCAATACCCCCATATGCAAAGTTTCGCGCAGAAACTTTCAATCCGTTTGGATATTTTTTTAGGATAACCAAACCCAGTATGCACTTACACTGATTGTGGTTTATTACGACGATTTTATAGTTGATTTCACTGCTCTTACTCTAAAATTGTGAGACATGTTATTTTAAATCAAAAAAGGTTTCACGGGGACTCGAACCAGCAACGTTTTTATATGCAGTCTAATTATAATACTCAATGCGATAAACAAAACCGATTTGTTGTGGCAAACAATCGTTGTATTGCAGAGACTCTGAATTCAGGGTTAAGGAAGATATTAAAGTCATTTCACTCAAAACGCCTTAATAACAAATATGATAACAATCGATCGACCCCCCCATTGAACGTTTGCGGTGACACGAAGTTGTTTCGTGGGGTTGGTTGCTAAAAAATAATGCAAGCGGCGAGGAGCCGACAGGTACTCGTGTGAATCAAAAGACAGACTATGGTATGCGGCCGATTCTATTTGATCCCGGTTATGTATTTATTTTAAGTATTGCAAATAAAATGGCCTCCTCTGCCGACTTGGTTGCAGTGGAGTCGTTGTGTATAGGGCTCCGTCTTGTAATTAAAGGTCGTGGGTTCGATTCCCACTTCTGATACAAGGTTTAATCTTTTATAAAGATATTGAGACGGCCTGAAACTGACCGCTTTTCTCGGTTAAAGTTACAATATTCGGTCAGAGCCGCACAGCTGAAAAGTGATTTTTTTTTTAAGGACTCTTGGTCGACCAAAATGGGGTATACATTTTTTGCTCATAATTCCAAACCCAAATCTTTTAGCCCTAGATTTCACAGGGGGTAAAGGAGAAAAAGTAGCTTTCTTCAGATAGACCTACCATTTTTTGACCACTTTCGGTGATATCTGTAGTCGGGGGACGAGGATATGGGACCTTTCCAAAAAAACGCGTGATTGGGGGTTGTAAAATAACCTTCCAGTAGGGTAGGAGATTTTTTTTTTCTTTTTCAAAATGTTTGTGAGTCGGCATGTGTTTGAAGGGTCGTCGGACGTAGTATTTGGGGCCAATCACAACATTTTGAGTTTAGTCCAAAATGGATAAAAATTCTAAGTTTGTTTGTTCCCCCTCAAATAATTCACATTCCCAAAAACACAATTCACATCCCCGTTTTTCCACCCCCAAGGAAACAGGAGTATGGCGTATACACTTTGTCGGTTGGGTTACAGGGAAAGGTAACATATTTTGTTTAAGCCCTAAACCCCGGCGTTCTGTATCTTATACTAATCTCAAAATCCATTAAATTTTCCTGTGGAAGGGAATTAGTAGCTCTACACCCCCCCATTTTTTTTTACCGAGGTGTTGAGCCCAACGCTTCTAGTATGATTCTGATATTTAAAACGTGTTTCGCTCATCTATTTCATGGCAGCACTAGAACTACCGCTCATTGTAACGAAGAGGGTCGTGGCGTGCTTATTCACGGGAACCAATCAGCGCCGGTATTCAGTTTTATTCAATTACGAATCATTGAAACATCTTCCAGGCGACCACACTTCGCGTCTATTGAGAAGCGGGTCATGAATATGCATCCACTTGTACTTTGAAAGGCAGACACCGTAGCCATAGCTTCATAATAAAATAGCCAAATAATCAATTTCTTCAACATGTAAGGTATTTTCATAGCGTCATGCATATGCCAAGCAGGATAATTTGGCAAGAGACGCATTTGATAATCGCTGATTGCCCTTTTGTCTCAGAGAGGACAGTTTCATGTGGGCGCGTGCCATGATATCGTCGCAAAGAATTACCTTATCTGGAGGAAAAATAATTCCCAAAACCTATCTAGACTACAAATTGAAAAAACAAAAAACGAGAAATGAATACAAAACAACATACTTGACATTGAAATTGGGAAACCACTTATTTTACTCGGCAAAAGAATCGGAACTGTTGTACCTATTCGCACCTGTACCTTTTTGTTATGTAGGTGTACTTGCTGTGTTTTACCTGACCAAATTTAAAAAAAAGATTGGTCGACAACAAACCTTATTATGTCTCTGTGGGGGTTTTTTTTTTTTCAATTTTGAATCTTTGTACGGATAGATAGGTTGTTTGGGGTGAACAGTTACGTCTTAAACTGGGAGATGGGACCAACCTGCAATACAAGGTAGGCAAAGAAATTAATAAAAAAAACCAGGAAGGTGGAAAATTCCTGATAACAAGCTAAAATGTCAGAATGGTGCGAGAAAATGTGGCTAGAATATATACTAAAAGTCCCCAAAAATCCTCTGTGCATTTCAGAAATAAGGGGGCAAACTTTGTACATGGGTAAAATACGAATATTTCAATTGTCCGTAAATGTGTTCCAACATTTTTGTCATTGTCCCAAGGATTAAAAAAAAGGTATAGTTTGCCCTATCTTGGCTTGTAGTTAAGAAACTAGATGGTAAAAAAAAAGTGCTCAAGGTCATCCTGGGGTAAATTTCAGAATGGTCGGATTCTTCTGAAGATGTGTCAAGTCTTCATCTAGTGGTACATGAACACACCAATAGGACATTAAACAGGTTGATGGTCATTACTGCAAAATACTAGGGCCAAGTTGATGGGGTTTAAGGGCTCTATGGGGGTCATTGCTTTCTGCTCTTATATGGCAATTCTGAACCTCCATGTAGGTGATTTGAATGAACATTTTCTGTTGAATAGATTCTACGAGCAATTGAATCTGGTTTCTATGAAATTGGATCATTTTGAATATTACCCGATGGATGACTTGAATGATTTAGGTCTGAGTACTTCTTAAAACTTACAGGTTGTCGATAGGGCAAACTATAACCTTTTTTGATCCTTGGGACATGACAAAAAAGATCGGAACAATTTAGGGGCAACAATTCTAATAATGTTGTAATTGTACCCCCTGTACAAACATTGCCCTCGCTTCATTCTGAAAAAGCACAAAGAGGATTTTAGGGGACTTTTAGTATGTTATTGCTCGACACCATTTTGCCACAATCCTGAACCATTTCAGCTTGTTCCAGAAAAAATTTCCACGTTTTAAAACATAAAATCTTGCCCTAGTGTAGAGGATTATAATTGAGTTTCAATGGAGAAGTCAGTTCGTTCAAGCCAAAACCCGAGGTTACCCGCGCCTTGCAAAAATAAAACCGTAAATTTCGTTTGAAATCTGTAAACTCAACACACAGAGTCGGCATAATCCAATGATCATGCAGTGACAAAAAGGTACTGAGACAAAGTATTCCCCCCACCGTACGGTGGATAAATTTAAAGTGATCTATACAACGTTTATCTTGCTCTTTTGCAAAATACGGAATAGACTTTGCGTTACCGTACGTTTGGCCAGCGCATGGGTGTTCATAGCGATATTGCGGCTCCCGTCGCCCCCCCCCACCCCCCCCCCCCCCCTTAATTTTTTTACCCCCCCCCACCCCCCCCCCCCCTACGGTTACTAGCTGGTACTCATACAATAGGCTACTTTTCAAGTTAGCTGTGCGCCTCAAAAGAAGCCTATTGTACCGTACGACGGGAGCCGCAACAAGCCGCCGCAACCTCGCTTATTTTTGGCAAAACTAGATGTGTTTTGATACCTTAGTACCGAAGGGTAGAGGATAGAGGGTTTTGCAAAAAGTGAAAAAGAGAAAGCCCATTGACCAAGTGGTAATTCATTCAATGGAATTGATATCTCTCTTGACCGTTTCCATAATCATTTCATTTTTGGAAAAAGACGGTCTCAGGACACATGTGGCCAAAAAACCAAGACCGTTGAAGGTGCCATGAGAATTTTTAATGGGGAAAAGCCAATACACTACCTGTTATTTTTTGTATTATGATTTTGTTGCCATTTTCCCCGCAGAGGGCCAAGGTGACGTTTTTTCCTCTGGCAACTAAGACCACTAGATGAAACAAAATGGGTCGATTGCATAGACCTGTACCAAGCGAATTGATTTTTTGTACCAAACAAATGTACGCGAATGGCTGATACACACTTTCAATTTCTTTCTAAATTATGGCACATACCTAAATAAGTCATTTCACTAATATTACAAGCATTAAGAGACAAAAAACAAAAAAAATAACACTCTGCCCCGTGTCATAATAATGACGATGGTATCGGATTAAAAAGATTTAAAACATTGGCCCGTCGTCACGTTAAATCGTTGATTTAATTCGCATGAGTACGTTAACAGTGATCTCCATGAAAACAAAGGAAGAAACCTAAAAAACCCAGATCGATCCAATTCGAATCTAGCAAGTTAGGAGTCAGAGTCTATGCTTGTCTCTATTGCACGTGGTGTCGGGTTGTTTGGATAATAGGTTCCACAATACTCCACATCGGTTTGAACGATTAGCACGAATCTTCCATACAAAGGTATAGAAATTACAATTAGATAACCAGTCAGTTCATCATTGAAGCAACCTGAGACCACCCGCGCTGTCAATTCCGATACCAGATCATTCTGCATGCACCCTCTCGGCATGCAAGGATACAATACAATGCACCCCTGGTTTCACCTGAAAAATTTCAGATATTTTGGCAAGTATTCATTAGCTGGGTTGTTCTGTGAGGACAAGTCTTTCTAAGCTAATCTTTGACCTTCCGTGTCGTCCTTGGGCATTTTTAACAGTGATTTTGGACTTTTATTAATTTCAGAGGGGCGCTATCTATTATAATTATCGGCCTCCTCGAGAAGTCCCACCAGCTGTCAAAGGTGCCTATGATCGAGGTTTTACGGTATTTGTTATTCACAGACAAGAAGGAGTCGCCTCCATCTGAGTTAACGTCAGGACCACCTAATTATGCGCCACCCGGATACAACTACTCAAGCGCAGCATACACAGCTACAACCTATGAACCGGTGAGTAGTATTTAATATAGTAATATTCTATTATTGTATGGCTTACTACCAGCCTCAAATGGATGTCCTATTATTATGAAAAAACAAGAATAACAAAAAATATCAATGGCGACACACTTTTGAACAACTAATTTGATTATTTATTCCACAAACCAAGCCCTTTGTAGGCCTATATGGCATAATTCTCGCAATGAATTGTCTGATTTTTTTTCAGAGTATAGGTCTTGCATTGTCCCCCCCTACTTATATCAATTTGTCAAACTTGTGTCGTCATTGCTTAAAATTGCTCTAAAAATAAAAAAAATTGCATGGGGTTTAAACTTTGTGGGGATACGTCACACTCATTGGAAAAAACGGTATCACAAAGTTTGATTATGCAACGATAATGATTTCCCCCTTCATTTTTGATGCATTTGGTTGACACATTAGGGTCAATAACGCTCAAAAATTTCACTGAGGTAGTTTTATTTGTTACGATCCTACTTTTCAGCAATTTGTCAAATGCAAAACAATGTATTTTCTGCTGCCTGAAATAGTGGCTTCGCTGTTTGTTTACATTTTTGCCGAGTCGGCCTCTACTCAAACACCTTTAATACCTGCTCAACCAACGCATATACCGTACATACCACATATAAAGGTTTACTGTATCAAAACAAAACCAATATTTAGCTTGTATTGAAGGGCTGACTCAATGATTTCCAGAGGTGGCGCCTGAAGTTCTGCAAGTTCGTGATTTTGCATTACCTAATGTTTATTTATCACCATAATATCACTGTGTAATAGCTATAAAAAAAAACCCCTCCTACAACTCAAATCGACGTCCTTTACTAGAAATTTCCCAACTCTGTAATAATTTTCCGGATCCGGATTGTAACACATATCATCTGGCACTGTTTACTTATAATTTACCGTAAATGTTTACTACAAAATCAAACGACAGAGTCGTTTTCATCTTAACTTTTGAATTTAACATTTTAGGTGATTACTCAGTCAGTTTAAAATTTGAAAATAGAAAATGTTCACTTTATTATTATTATAAGTAAAATCAACGGTCTTAAAGGAAGCCCTCCAATGAGGTGACTGTTCACTCGCTATATATAGAATGAATTTCACCCTTCACTTTTGTGTTAGTGATATTTTACTCCATTGGAGTAATCACTGTAGGAATCCATGAAGAAGTGAAAATGTACTCTTCTACCTAGAGAGTAGTGCTTTGTGTAAGATTAATTCACACGCAAACAAATTATGGTGGGTTTTTTTTTATTTTACATGAATGAGTTTTTTAAAAAGCCTTAGTCATTATAGATCGATTATTAACAAAAATCCTGCTAATGAATGACAATGTCTGTCTGTTTGTCCTGATTCTAGATAAAAATAAACCACTATTTTTAATTAAACAACACTTTAAGATTCGTTAGGTATGCAATGAACCCCAAGATTCAGAACTACCTTTTCGACAAGAAAATGAATATAGGGAAGATATCAAGTCCACTCATTTCATTCATTTTGTAAACTAACACTCATTTCATCAGATTGGGGCATTACTGCGGTTATAATCTTCTATTGCACCCATCCTAGGTTTCCCTAGATATGGTCACAATCTAATTAACGCATACAGCTATAGCTCGCCCTCTATAATCTCTCTCTAGAATTTAGAATCCCTTTTCCTTCCAGTTTCAAGTACACAACCGAGGTCTCTCTTTTTTGGAGTTCATTCCACTGTTACATCATACCCCTTACGTCCCTGGAGGGCAAATGACTACAACCTGACGATTACCGCCAAAACGGGGTGGCGCAATTTGTCTTGTTGATCTAGGAGCAATTTCATCACACAGGCACCGGGTCCTCTTCCGTGATTTTTTGGCATTTGGGAGTTAGTGATAATAATTTGTAACAGAGTATAATCAATGATACTTACTTGAAATAGTGATGTGGAAGTCCTGTAAAAAGCTTTGTTGAGCGACTTCGCTCAAATGTAATTGGTAGCCTAGACTGTCAGTGTCTGAATTGCTGTTGGCAAAAACAGTCAAAGCTACTGTTTAGTCTATATTTATCATTTTGGCCATATTTTACAATTTCAAACACGGTAATTTTCCTAAATGACTAAACTTGGATTTCAATATGCGCATCTCTTCGAAAATTTAGTACTGTTTTACGTTTAAATCATGATTAACTCTTACAAGAAGTACAAAATTTGGTATTTTTTATAAAATACATAGATATGCATCAGTTGAAAATAGAATGGTTAAGATTATTTATTTAATTAATGAGTCCTTAATTAGTGTGAAGTGCATAGTGGATGATGAGCAGGAGCAGCAAATCGGTCAAAATTGACCTCAAGGGCACATAATTGGTCATTTTAATTTTTTATCATTGTCTACCAAATATCATTTAAGTTACATAAAATTCAATCATTCATAATTACTTCTTTCAATTTGTTATAATTGGAAAACGCTTATTAGAATAAGTAGAACATGATTTAGTATATTTGTTATGGTATAACGCGTTACGTACCATAAAAATGTTATTTTTCATGGCATTTTGCACAAACATGATTAGGTAATTCCAAAGAGCAAGGTCAATTGCCAAGGTCGAATGTATTTCCAAATGCTTTAAGACATTTATCCATGCATACCGGAGGAGCATTCTATTATCCTAAATGCATTAACATGATTTTTACCTGAATCAAGTGCGTATAACAGAAATGGGCCCAACCGAAACGCAACATAAACGTTTGTTCAATTAACCCATTGTTCAAAAGCTGTTATAGTATAAATTAGCAAACTTGTTGTAGGAATTATGGAAATTAAAATTGGCGCACCCAGTATTTCCTTACTTTTGTGGGCCAATTAATTAAATAATGCCCACCCCGCAGTATGTTTTTCTTATTTTCCACATTGTCATAGAATATAACACGGGCGCCTTACCTATGGGGTTTACCTTTTAGGTTAAACTTTTGGTTCACGATGGGCATAACAACATTCATCCATCCCTATATCCACAGCTGAACGCTAAGTACTCATTCCAGCATATAGTCGGTGGCATATTGTGTTTAGTAAAAAAGGCAGACACACACAACATAAAGCTACATAATACATATATATATATACATATACATAAATACATACATACATTATTATTATTATTTATTATTATTATTATTATTTATTATTATTATTTATTATTATTATTTATTATTATTATTATTATTTGATAGGGGCAAGTGATACCCAGCGGTGGTCAGCCGGGACAGACGGTCATATTTCGTCAACCTCATTCGCAACCTCCGCCCAAAGACTACGTGGCCTTTGCTATCATCGTCACAATATGTTGTTGCTTGCCTTTTGGAATTGTTGCTATCGTTAAAGCTTTCGATGTAAGTTATACATTTTATTATCATTGTTATTATTATCAGTAGTAGTAGTAGTAGTAGTAGTAGTAGTAGTAGTAGTAGTAGTAGTAGTAGTAGTAGTAGTAGTAGTAGTAGTAGTAGTAGTAGTAGTAGTAGTAGTAGTAGTAGTAGTAGTAGTAGTATAGTAGTAGGGCCCCCCTGAAAATATGTAGTGGACCCTACTGAACACGAATATAACAATGAAAAATCAATTTGAGGTGGGCAACCCCCCTGTACATACCCTCTGAAAGTTTTGAATTAAGTTGCCGAATTCAAAAGACTTGCACAGTGTATTTCTATAGGGAATATATTGGATAGTTATGAAACTCAATCATATGTAATTTTTGCATTGTAATCTGAATGTGTTCAAAACCTTACACTTCTAAATTGTTTTCAGTAACTTTTCTACATTTAAAGATATTAATTAGGTCCTACATAGGCTTACAGTGTCCAAAGTAAGCGTCAAATATAAACTTCCCTTCAGTCTTCAATTATGATCCCAAACTGAAGATATACTGTTAGCTCTAAAGAAGTGAATCACAGCTTCATTGAGCTCACTCATTGTCTTCTTCGGATGTCACATTGGCTATGTTTTTAGCATAGGTTGATGTTCAGGAAGCTTCTTGTGATCATTCTGAAGCCTGAAAAAATCACTTGTTTTGGGAAGTGACAGTGATGTGTGTCCAATGCATAATGCACTTCAAGATAAAGGTGTGCTGCTTGACTGGTCTCATCAAGGTACAGTGCAGCCATGTACTTGTCTACATCTGAATGCCCACCCATGCATGGTCTTATATTGCCTATATTGACCAACAGAAACATTCTTCAATGCCATTCATGTGTTAATGGCATATATCATCAGTTTTACAGTGGTGATGTCACTACTTAGGACATCCCATCTCATTTTGTTCAACCGAAAGGCTACAACATAAAAATATCTGTCAGTCTTAGTTTGTTGAGGCATGCCGACCATCTATTGGGAAAGTCAGTTCTGAAAAGAACAACCTGACTGTACACTACACAATTTTTCAGGATCAATAATCCGAAAGGATAACTAGCATTCAATGGCCCAATATTTCCCTAACTCCCTCAGAATAAAGGTAATTCCGATATTCGATTATGCTATTTGACGTTTTTAAATGACTTGCAAGTCATTTCGAAAGAAAGACAACCTATATTAGCAACCAGGTCCAGGCATTCTAGTCTACAATTTTAATTTTTCATACCTAAAAGCATGACTTATATATGCCTACAAAAGTATGTATTGTTATATTACCCTCAAAATTTTGATTAAAATATTATTTTCTCAATTTTATTTGAGAAAAGATTTCTCACAGGACAAGTATTTTGTTTACTATAAAAGAGAGAAAGGGGAATACCCTAGTTGTTTTTGCTAAGTGCACCTGTTTAGATTGCTTTTTTTTTTTTTTTTTTTTTGCAACGCTTTCAACACAGGACACTAGTAAACCATAAGTAATCTTAACTAATTGTGTATATGTAATTTTGTTTTGGACATACCAAATTCTTGAACCAAATCAAGTAAAGATCATTAAAACTGTTAATTATATATAATTTAGATCATTTGTGCACAAGACTCATTTATTTGTGTTTGAAAGGTATTTCTGACCTTAGACGTCTACGAGACGTCATAACAGTATACACAGATTAAGACCAATCATATGACAGTAGGACTATGTTTCTTCCATCTCAAGTAACAGACATGGAAATTAGGTAATAAATAAGCTCATAAAATGTAACTCTAATATAGGGAACATTCAATCTAGGTGTGAAAACACCTCAAGACCACTCCTTTATATTGGATTCAGGTTTCCTCCATGTACCCGTCCTTTCTTAAAAATAAGAATCTTGAGTCCTTGATTAGCTAATAACTAGATGGAATCTTGAAATCTGAAGAGGAAATAGCAGAACATTATTGAAAAGTGTCAACTGTGAATACTGTGACCTCAAATATAGTAAACCAGTTCATTTTCATATAAATAAATTACCACATGTCAATGCTGGAAGTTCAAATATTATGTTAATTGGTTAATTAATCAATTAATATTTGGCTAATCAACAAATTAAATTATACATAATTAGCTGCTAACACTATTAGATTAAATTACATGGGTAAATTGCTTCATATAGAGGCATTGCTGTACTTAAGAATGCCAATAATGTCGTCTGATATATGAAACCTGTCAAATTTTTTGGAAAAAAATCATTTATATTCTTGATTTGTATTGGGGATACCATATTTTGAGGGGCCTCACATTAAAAATTCAAAATTTGCAAAATAACACACCCCCTAATAGTATCATCTTCGTTTGAAACACACTGTTAAATTTCTATTTTGTATTATCTTATTTAGGCTAGGAATAGCTACGACATTGGGAATTACGCAGCAGCAGAATCGTCGTCGGCCTCGGCCAGATCGTGGTCAATAGCAGGGCTGATATGTGGAATATTTTGGATGATAGTGGTTCCTCTTGTCGTCGTAATAATCTGGGTTTGTCTACCTACGGAAGAAGACTACTAGGTTGACTGTAAATTAAGATCTACACAAACGATACCCATGTAAACAAATGTTTTGCGCAATTACTCGCGCTTAAAGAAGGGAAGAAGAACAACTCACAACAGGAAATATCTTTTCGACTGTATTTTCCTATAACACAATCTGTCTTAAAATCTTACAATCAGAAAATGTCTTTTAGCGTCAAATTAACTCAGATTAGAATGTCTTTTAAACTACACGGGTATTCTAGTGCACAGCAACTCACACAGAAAGTGGCAAAATTGGTTTTGGCTTATTGCAGCCATCTATTGATCTATGGATCTGAAATGATATGGACATATCGTCGTGGTCACGACATAGTGTCGAATCTGATTTTTTGGTCAAATTGAGTTAATAGTTGATTTTGGTTGCATTTTATGTACTCTTTAATTGTACCTAAATATAAAAGTGAAACTACATCTCCTAACCAAAATAGCCGTAGTCGAATGACACCCATTTGTATAAAACGGGTTTCACAAACAATCGAATATGTATTCTATAGCTTTGCGTGTCCAAATATCTCAAAGCACACAGATATATTGCGAACGAATACGTATTCGCTGGGACAAAAATTGCTACTTCACTGATCAAAATCGATAATAGGTCTGTCAAGATTTAGGCAATCTTTGAAATTTACCTTTCTATACTTCATGAGGGATTGGTCCATGAGGGATTGGTCATGTTATTTGCACATTTTAATTTTTGTGTTTTAAATATGTTACTTGTACTATTGACACCTACGGTCTGTGCCTGTCGTAAAAAAGAACTAGCTCAAGTTTTGTATTTTTAACCATTTTGACAAATAAACCACATTATCACTTTTAGGGGAACATTGACATTCACTCTCGTCATAACCAAGGTGAGTAGTTTACAACTCCAGGTGAACTTTCCTCCGGTCCCCCAAAAACGTTAAAAACTTTCGTTAAGTCTTCCATATAATTATTTCACATCTTCTGCTCAATTTGGCGAAACAAATGTGAAGGTAGCACGGTCACCGGAGGAGTGGTACTAGTGGTGGGGAGTGGTTCTATTACCTTCTACTACCCATTATTGAAAATGCAGCATTCTGTTTGGTTAGTTTACTGCCCATTCCCGTGCCCATTCTGCAATAATAAGTCGCTAATGCATTTTCTTATCATTTATTTATTTTCATACAAAATGCACATAAATTAGGCATATCTTACCTTAAAACCTAAACAAACAAACAAAATAAAATCAAGTTGTTTTAGTTAATAGAATAGAATAAAGGTTTTGTAGTATCATCTGTGGGCTCATAAATAATCCTCCGGTCGCAAAAAAAATAATAAATGGGTGCCATTATTTAGTTTTCCGACCTCGGGCCCATTATTCGCCTATAAATAGTTATTACTTCATTTTGTTAATATTATGCAACTGCACTGTAATGGCCTCTAAACTTACATGTTGGATTAAAAACTAGTCATTTTCCATATCATTTGGGACCAAAACCCGCATGAAGTCAATATTCCTACCTTTTTATTGATGCAAAATTTCATTTTTTTCCTTTCATTTATAACTCTGGTTGTGTGTCTGGTGGAAATGACAATTTTGCCCACTTGTGACTTTGACGTCAGTGTGCCGCATACTATAGTTATGTTGGAAGAAATAGAAAAACGGAGGACCAAAGCTTATCAACTGTACCAGCAATCGAAATCATCTTGCTTTATAATAATGAATTCGCGGGTGTTTACCACCCCACACCTTAGTAAACCGTGTTAGAAACATAGACGTGAAGTTTGACTTTCTTTGATGTTAACTTGGATCTTCTGCAAACTACACAATTCCTCATAATCATTTTTAAAAACTCGCCTTTCAGGAACAAATTGATGTTTTGGGAAGTTGTTTGTATAAGCGTTAATTTAGTGCCCTCTAAATTGTTTAATTATGTTTATATTTTTACTATTGAGTATATTACCCTTTAACTGTTAGTCTGTTTCAAGTTTGGTATATATTTTAAGCGTGTACAGTACTTTAAAAAGATGGAACTATTATGTAATTTGAAATTAAGAAAACGCGAAAAATATTGTTGTTATAAAGTTGTATAGACCACTCTTTAATCCTCCAAAACCTTTTGAGTTATGAACATTCAGTTACATTTTAAATAATTTCTGAGCTCAAATCCTTTGAACAGTTCTAGCCATATTTTTGTGTGTTGTAACATGCATCTAATTTATTATTTTTATATCACATCACTACAAGTTTGTGTTCCTTCTAACGTATTTAAAATATAATAATGTGCATTTACACCTGAATTTGTTTTTTGTTTCTGCAAAAATGATTAACATCTTGGCGACTAATTATAGATTTAATTTAAGGAGTTAATTTAGAAGAGTTTGTATATAATTTTCTGATTCGTTGGTCATCGTGGTCAGTCTGCGCGATATTAACACCGAATCGATCATGCAAACAGCGAATGTTTCCCATTTTAAAAAACCGCTTATTGGAAGTCGTTGTAGACAAATTAGCACGTTTTGTAGCATAAAAACAATGCAGACCTCGTCGTCATCATCATCACGTCATCGTCATCATATCATCATCATCCCACATCGATCAGGAGATCTTGTCTCGTCAAGCTCGATGTTTTTCCTTATTCACATCGTTATTGCCACAATCATCACCGCCATCGTTATTCTTATCATCGTGGCATCATCGGCATCCTCATTTTAAAATAGTAAAAGACCGGAGTATTAGTAATTTGTAACGGTCCACCTTGACACAAGGCCAAAAACAACCTCAAAACTACGGATTCAAAAACTCCTGAATAACTAGTCAATACACTGTGAACTTGAGTACAATTGTAGACCAAAGTATTATTTTAAAATTGTGTGTTTAAATTGCAATTCATTCAAACATCGATTAGGTATCAATAATCAAAGATTTATCTATATAAAGTTGTTAACTAATGAACTACTAAAACTTACGACCTGGTGTGAGCCGCGAAGCGGGCTGCAGCGAGATTACAATACGATGCCGAACGTGCAAAGAGTCCTGGCGAACATTCCAGTGTAAAACTTCAATTTCCAGTAGTGGGACGTGTTCCAAGGACGACTTGTCCTTCCTAAAGAAAACCAGCTCCTTAAGACTCCCGAAGCTCGGAGGTCGACTAACTATAAAGTCCAAAGTGCTGTTAGCTGTTTATCCTTGGATACTCAGAGGCCACGATAATACGGAAACCGACGATGGCTACACAATCGGACGAAGACTGATGGAGCTGAGACTACTATGAACAATGTCACTATAGGAAAACAATGTTATGTCACTGTCACTATTGCTCTGGAAACTCTGCTATAACTTGGAGATGATGGGGAGAACTCTGCTAATTTCTTCACCAGGGCGTGAATATCCTCTCAAAAAACAATACTAGAAGGATCTGGTAATCTCTATATGAGTCATGTGCTAAATTATAGTCCATTATGTCATAATCTGGAAATGCCTCATTATTCAGCATGTACTGCATAGATTTAGGCTCTTATAGCAGCTACTCAATGGAAGATGTATTATGCAGCAGTGCGCCTCCTATGATTCAGAGAAGTTCAGTGAAGCACATTCTAATGAAAGTCACTAAGGTCCAGGTACATCCGAGTTGCCGGCTTTTATGAGCTCTTCTGAGATCTTCTGGTTCATTCTATTTGCTTTACACACACCGTTTGCACACAACAACAGGTATATTTGTATTACATTATTTAAACTAATTTACAATAGTTTATGTCCTAATTTATGACTTAATCTTACGTCGAAATTGATCAAATCATGTTAATGCTCTGGGCTGTAATTCACCATACCAACATTAGAAATCATCGGGTTTCATGCAGTGAAAGGTATTCGACTACTTATAACACAGCGAATCAAACATTTGTGTTTTGACAAACTGTCAAATCAGATTCAGTGGCCATTTTGACTAAGAAAACAGTTGTTCTTGTATTTTATACTGTCGTCAGTTAGTAACCATTCATGTCTTAACTTACACCACTTAAATAGCCAGTTCTTTTATTCCATTTAATTACACGCAATTCATAAGGAACTCAAACTTTCAACGCCGTTTTCTCCGAACTAGCATTTATGCTGGTTCGACAGTATGCAAGAACCACGGACGAATTATTGATAAGTATATTTAAATATGTCTACCGGAGAATAAGTAGTTAAAATTTCAAAACTTTTTATATCAAAATTGATTTCAAACAATTTCACGAGAAGAGGTTCAGAGGGACTGTAGGTTACGAAGGACATGACTCCATGCTTGCTTGATATTTAAACTGTTGTGTCCATACATTTTGTAAGGGGTATTTTCAAAAATAAATTTACAAACCCATTTTCACTTACAGCAATTGTGGGGGGGTTTTTTTTTCAACTTCACATTGTCTAAATTAAGTATGGGAGATGCTTTCTTAATTTGAAGGCTTTTCAACTCCGTCCCATCAGAAAAATGCACCAAACGAACGAACAAAACAAACACACACACACACACCAAGATCATTTTGTATAAAGGTGTAAATAAATTCATGGGAGAGCGTTGCAACAAACGCTGCTGTACAAAATTATGGAAAAAACAACATAACCTGTTTTGAACACCTATAAAAACCAAAATCGCAAAAATAGCAATATTTAGTCTATGTGTAGAGTAGATATCACATAAATTAGTTTTCCAAAGCGAAACTGGGGTAATGCAAGATCATTAGCATTTTCGTTTCTGCCCAAATTTGTGTGCCTTTTGACGCATCACATGTGTTATAAATTTCGTGCAAAAATTCTGTGGTGTATCCAGGGGGTGCAGGTACACCCCCCCGGAACTACGGGATTTGAACAGCGTGACCTAAATTAACATTATGCCTACATGGCCTATGACAGGGTAAATACACGATAGAGAAAAAAAAAAGTTTTTAATGATAATAATTAATAAAACGTACCTAGAAATTCTGGACTTTTATGAGGAAACAATAAATGCAATACAATTTAGGGTAAAATACAATCTAAAGTTGTTCTTTAAATAAGAATGTCATTCAAATTATGCTTTGATAAAAACGTATTAATTAGATTCACATTCTTTCACTGGATAAAGGCTCCGCCATAATTTCGTTTATCGACTGCATTTAGGGCATGTGCATACAATGCCCGTCGTCCATAACTTACAATCATGGAAATAATTGTTGCCATACTTAAATCTTAATTTGATTCTTCCCCTTCCCCAATGCAGTGTTGACCAGTTCCTTATCATCAGAGCCTTGACAGGGCCCTAACATGTTTGATGGGGGTGGGGAAGGCAGGGGTGAAGGGAAGGTCGATAATGCTATGATCACATCGTGGAAAATCACATTTCTATTGGAAATAAACGGAAAATTCAAATAGTACGGAAGTTAGTGTGACAACTATGTATTTCCAGGCTTGTAGCTATAACTGTATGACCTTTTTTATGCCAATTTCATACAACTTAGATTTAGCATTAGAAATAACATTTCTATTGTTAGCGGGAGCGGTTACGCAAGGCTGAATGCACATTAGCATTTTTGAGTCGTATTTGGCAAGGTCGTGGTGTGGTGCAGTGAAGAGAATCACTGAGCTGTTTCATCGCCACCAGCAACACGCTCGCCAAGTTTGCTCTTTCTTTGTGTGCTCACACATACTTGTCTACCTATCAACCAATGATGTAGATATGTCTATCGCGGAGGAGAATACTCCTTTCTGAGAATTTACCTCGCGAAGGAGACGCTGAACGGCATTCCAGTCAACCCCAGGCTTCTGGTGTTTTACAGCCCGACTTTTCGGGGTTTGTGGCAGCTTTAGGTTCTTTCAAAAGTGAGTTTGAGCGACCCCTTTATACTTTCAAGAAAGAGACTACTGACAAGTTCGTCGCTGCAACTCAACAAGTGCAGAAACTGAAAAGAGAATCTCAGGTAACTCTGAATTTTAAGGGAAACAGAACACAGTTATAACTTTAACTGTGATATCCTAGAAAGGCCAGCAAGCTAGTCCGCTGTCAGTGCCTCCCAGCCATTATCCGTCATTCTTTTCTGGAGAGTCGAGAAAGACTTAAGAAAAAAGAAACAAGCTCATCCGTTTCGCGGATAAAAGTGAAGAGGGGTGGCGTGCTGTGGATGAATATTGGAAAAGACGATTTGGCTAGTGACAGCGATGACGAGAAAAGGATGCAGTTCAGCCCAGTTCCGCGCCATGCGCAAGAGAAAGAAGAAGGCGCATGATAGACGTAGCGTTCCAAGCCAAGAAAGCCTCCGCTGTTGATTCTGCCAGTCCAACCCTGATTCTTTATGTTTCTGAGGTTTTTCGCGGCCCTAAGCTCGTCAACAGGTTCAATCTCAGTTTGGCTCCCAACAGTACTCAGGCGGTCCTAAGCCAGGCGACATATGCTTCGCCTGTGGTAAACCAAGGCATTGGCGCCGCTCATGTTTTGCGGGAAAGCAGTCGGAGTCAAGTCAGACCACCACTAAGTTTAAAAATGGGCTGCCACCATGGTTAGCAGGTTGAGCCAAACCTGCGGTTCTCTTCAACCGTTTTGTCAAGGTTAGTGAGTATATCTAAGGGTGTTTCTGTAACAGTAAAAATTTCGGATCTAAGGTTGCAGGTGGTGCTTGGTACGGGGGGATGTGTCTTGTTTTTCTGATAATTTGTCGCTATTTCACTATAGGCCAGGCCATGTATCAGTGGTCGTGCAATGCAGCAGAGTGTGGTGTTTCTAAACACACGGTTTACGATACGTGCAGTGTGTATATTTCACCGTTCTTGCTTACTACAGTTGTACTGCAGGTGGTAATTATTTTGTTTTCAGTAGATATGTTCCATCGCTTGAGATGTTTTCTTTTCACTGATTTTTAACATAATTTTAATATTTCAGAATCTGTTTCCGGGGTAACCATTCAACGACTAGTACCACGGCATGCAGAAGACAGAAGGGACTCGGGTGCAACATCCTAAATGTGGACAATGAGCCTTATATGCCTGCCATGAATTTGTGCAAGACAATTTGTCGGGTACGATGAGATGGTACTCTAACATTGACTCTAACTATTTTGAGTATGAGTGGCTCAGGAAGGTCGTGCAGAACCATTAGTTTTTTTTTAAAGTCCGTTGTTAAACTGTTCTGTTTACCCCTATTGCTTGCCGCCAGTCCCCCACTCCTTAGTCACACCATTCCACGTATGAACCTCTTTCGATTTGCCTTTTCATCCCGACCTTTTTTTAATACATATACACATTTTGGCGGCACGATTCCGTTTATTCCAATTCCTCCTCCAGTTACCTCCAAAACAAATAAGTCTGCTCTTGAGTATTGCAGTCCAGTTTTGTTTCAAGTGCTATACAATGACTACTTTCTAAGGGCCTTATTACTAAAGTGCGCAATCCTTGCCGTCGTCCAATCCCTGAGCTGTGTCCGTTCAGAAATCGCAAGAGAAGCAGCTTAATTTTAGATCTAAGGCATGTAAATAGGCATTTGTGGAAGCAACAAGTCAAGTTTGAAGGAATTATCGTATTGCCTCTAAGATTCTTTTTAAGGGGCTTTTCTTTTTTCTTGTGACTTAAAGTCGGGTTACCATCATATAGATATTTTCCCAGATGCACAGGAAATACATTGGTTTGTTGGGGTTTTTGATGGGGTTCCCAATTTATTCTCACTTGTTCGGTCCTCTTTTGGTTATCTTCTGCCCCATATGCTTTCACCAAATGCATCAGACCTTTAGTAAAGTTTTGGCGGAGCTCGGTTTTTCATTGTTGTTTTCCTGGATGACGGGTGGGTATGGCCCCTTTTTTTTGTTTTTTTTTTGTTTTTTTTTTTGTTTTTTGGGTTGTTGTGTTGTTTGTTCCCAACCCCCCCACCCCACCACCCCCACCCCCCCCACGTTATGATCTAAGTGTGTATATTTCTGACCATGTAAAATCTAACATTCTGGCTGCAGCGTGTTATTCCCAATGTTGAGAAATCAATCTGGCAACCCACTCAAAAAGCTTGATTGGCTTGGCATTACATGGGATTTCCATGTCAGGGCAGTCTACCATATTACAGTCGCGAATAAATGATATTCGAGCCATTTTGTCTATTTTAAATGCTCTCCCATTGGTTAAAGCCAGGAAATTGGCTTCTGTAAAGGGGGAAAAAAAGTGATTTCATTGAAGTCCTGTGTTTGGTTCATTACCACTCAGGTTAATGACAGATTCCTTTCAATGGCCATTATTTCTCGTTCCACTGGGATGATTTTATCAATATTAACATCATAGCAATGCGGTGGAACTCGAGAAATTTTTTCTGGAGAAAGAAGAACAATTATACTTGCCTTAAATGAAAGATCGATCTGTTATTTATGTTCCACAGGTGGTACGTACACAGATGCATGCAAGCAGCAACTGGGCTCTGCGGTTTCTTCATCTGGGTGATGATTAAGTTGAAATTTCCTTTGCTTGGATCAAGGTGAGACAAACCGACCCAAAGTTCCACGTGTGAGAGAGCTCAAAGAAGTTTATGTAGGTTTGGTCATTTTGCCTGAGGAAAACTGAAAATCGAGAAAAGTGTACATTTTCACAGATTAACTCAAAAAAGTGGTAAAGGATTGTCATGAAAGGTAGCATGAAAAAAGATCATTTCCATTGTTCTGGATTGGACATTTATAAGGCCTGCCAAAATGTTTCAATTGTTGATTGGGATATACAGTGGGTGCCCAGATCTGAAAATGTTGTAGCAGATGCACTTAGCAAAAAATATGGATTTTGAGATTGGGGATTTCCAATGAATTTTTTAACTACATGGATGGATTGTGGGGACCCCACACTGTTGACCGCTTTGCTGATGATTCAAACGCTCATACATACAGTAAGATTCAATTCAAAATTTTGGGGTGTCCCATACAGAGCATGTCATGTTCTCTGTCGCTGGGGAGGTGAAATAACTGCTAGTTCCTCCTATTTCATCACTTTCTAGTGTTCTCGTCATAGCAAATCATGCCAGGCAGCGGGGCACATTGATTGTGCCCCTAACTTGGGGGTCGGCACCATTTTGGCTTTGATTTTTTTCCCCATTGAGCAATTCAGATGCTTAGTCAGGGAATTTTTTATGATTTCTGATCGGAAGGCGTTTTCGTCCTGGAAAATTATATTGAATTCTATGAGAGGGGCGGTATCTTTCTAGCACGTAATGTGACATCAGACTGAATGGAGACGCTTCAGCGTCTTGAAAAAGGATTTTGAGATGAGTGCTATACTCGCGTAAGGACCACTGGGGTTTGTTATGGACCACGGGTTCCATGTAAGGACCAATGGGTCCTGGTAAGGACCACTGGGTCCTGTATATACTTGAACCACTGGGTTCTTTATGCTACTGAAATTGAAGTTCTAAATGATGCTACTGAGCTCGATTTCTAATTGAAGCAATGTGTGTATATTTGGGTTTTCCAGATCTCACAGCCGGGCTTTGACAGATGATTGTGAGACTACTTTAAGTAAGGTGTTGCAGGCGTAAGTTGCCATATGGGTGACTAATTGAATAAGTATGAGAAAGCTTTTCAGACATGGATATCTTTGTTTGCACTTCACAGCTGTTTTCTTTGTAATCTTCCAGCTGATTCAACTACAGTTGCACAGTATTTTATTCATTTATTCATACTCAAAGCCCTTTCGCTAGAATTGAGCAGGCATCATTTTATTCAATTAAATGGTATCATGACTGTATTCCAAATTTATTTTATAATCCATGCGATTCTAAGTTTATTGTACTGTTTTGAAAGGCTTAAAAGATGTTGAGTTCTCTCGTTACACATTAAGGAGGTAGTGACACCGATATTCTTGGGGCTGTTATAGATATAGTATGGGCACAGTACTGCATCACTTATGGACATCAAGCTTTGTGCTATGCTTTTTTATCATATGCGGGTTCTAAGGTACAGTGAACACAGGGTTAGGCACCGGAAGTTGTTCCATAGCGGACATATTGGATTTTTAACGAAAAGGACAATCATTTTCCTAGATTTCCGCTTTTCAAACCAAGGGACAATTTTGTCTTCAATTTTTTAAGTCTATAAGTAATGTTATACCATTATCTTTCATATAAGACGTGTTAATTGCACGGCTTCGGCTCGAATAGTTATCTTTTATGACCATGGTATATACATCATACTTCAGGGCCGCCAATTGGATTTTTCGCTGATTTTCAGGCAATTCCCTAGTTTGCTGCATTTTAAACCAAAGGACCAATTTTGTCTTCAATTTTTTGAAGTTTCTAAGCAATATAAATTAGATAATTCGTGTATACAAGACATGTTAAGTGCAGCTTCGACTAATGATCTTTTTCTGTCATACTGATATAAATGGTTGAACCGTCTATGTACACCCACGGCGTGTGAAGTTCTAATTTAAAGAGGTGTGACATATTTTTCAGAGCTACATATTCAATTGTATATGCTCAAAGCAAGACTGAATTTATAGACAAGGGGCTCATGTTGTTATTGCTGCTACAGGTTCCAAGTTATGTCCTGTATTATGTTGAAGCGGTATCTGAACAAGTGGCACCACCCCCCCCCCCCCCCCCCCCCCCCCCCCCCCCCCCCCCCCCCCCCCCCCCCCCCCCCCCCCACCCCCCCCCCCCCCATATTTTTTACCCCCCCCCCCCCCCTGATGACCGATGATAGTGATAGTGTTTTATTTAGGCATCTGTAGTGCTAGGAGATCTGGTTTACACCATACCAGAAGTGAAAACTTTCATAATACATGTAGAGGTCTCTTTAAAGATGCACTAAGAGTTAGGTTATGATGACAAGCTTTTTGGTTTCCATAGCCTAAGGGCAGGGGGTGCTTCAAGCAGCTGCCAACAGAGGTATACAGGATAGGATGTTTAAGAAACATGGTAGGTGGGTTTCTGAAACTGCAAAAGACTGCTATGTAAATGACTCACAAGAAAGCAATTTCATTTTCCCTTATCTTGGTCCCTGGTAATGTGTTGCATATCTTTCACATTTTATTTATGCCAACTCCCTCTGTAGATTCGTTAATGGGTATAATAAATGAATAATTGCCTTGCAATTGCCTTATGCCCGCTCTTTACTCCTGAAAAGGGTTTTTGTTGGTTTTGTGTGCTGCGTGGTCATGAAGTACGGCGCTTCCCTATTACGGTATGTATTGTGTGTTTCCTTGCAGGTTTTAGGTTGCAGTGGTAGGGCGCATAGAAATTGCTTTTCCGCGTTTGAACTTGTGAATTAGAGGATAAATAGCCAAATTTCTATTGTTACGGGAAGCGTTTCGCAGGCTGATGCAATTAGCATTCTTTTGAGTCGTTATTTGCAGTCGTGTGTGTTGGTGGCAGTGATATGAATCACTGAGCTGTTTTCATCGCCACATCACACGCTCGCCAAGTTTCCTTCAGAAGTGGAGAAGATGAGGGGTTCAAGAAAACGTTTCAATGCAGCATTCTATAATCTCGGCTCCCGAACTGCTGACTTCACCATTCAACCTTGTAATACCGGCGGTTATTGGGACATGAGGCTCATGAAAGGGTTCACCAGTGGTGTTTCTATAGTGTATCAGCATCCTCATATCTCATGTAAGTTCTCGTTCCTGTCGGCGTGATCTGCTGCGTGTCATGAAGTACGGCGCTTCCCTATTACGGTATGTATTGTGTGTTTCTCTTACAGGTTTTTAGGTGCTGGGCGTATGGTGTAGGCGCAATAGAAATTGCTTTATCCGCGTTTGAACTTTGTGACGGAGAGGAATCAGAAACATTAACAACGAAAGGTCCCTCAACATTACCAAAGGAACTTGTAGATCAACTCATTGCTCATAGCTAACTCATTTCGCGGACAAGATAGCTCATCAGTAAGCGCTCTACTCCAGGTTATATACTCATCCTGCGTAAGCGTGCGGTCCTGAGCCCTGTGAGAATGTCACTATCTTGTAATTTCCCTGACAAGAAATTAACCGCTTGTTGTCCCGATTTACCCATGGCGATATTTGGTGAAGCTGATCCCGGTTGCGCATGGTTCTCGATGTATGTTTCCTGATAAGGAAAAGCTCTGATCCCGATCTGCTGCATCCCATGACATGATGCTAAATGGTTTAGGGTATGGTTGGGCCATAGTGATCAGCGACCATTTTGTGAAAGCGCTTTAAAGGCCAATAGCATAAGGCGCTATATAAATCTCTGCTATTATTATATTATTATTATATTTATAAATCAAAATTAGGAATGGTATAAAATTTGAACAGACATTAGACCTAGACCTAACACTTAAATCTCTAATATTAGCTTGTGTTGTTTGAAACGTGTTACCTTATCTTGAGTTTAACCCGGAGAGGAATATGGGGGAAAGTAATTGATTTTTTTAGTTTATTTTTTATGACATTTTTACATCCTGTGGTTTCCAATTCACGAAGAATCCTTAAAACCATGACTGCATTCAAACAAAATGCATTCTTTGGTTTCTATAAGCGGGAAAGTTGTACTGGGGTAAAACCTATCTTCTTCTTGCGTATGAGCAGTGCAAGTTAACAGGTCGGAGCCGGCGGAGCCCAGCTCACTGTTGATTGGTGGGGTTTTGATAAGTCCTATATCCACCGGTGGACGAACGGTAGGGCACTCATTGAGAATGTGATCCGCAGTCTGTGAGGGAGAACCACATTGGCAGCTGTAGATGGACAGAGCCCCATCGATGCATATTGATGTTGAAGCAACTGACTCCTGTGCTATCCTGTTCAAAGGTAACCCATTCCTTGTTGGAAGATTACTACCCGGTGGGAGTTCTGTCATAGGGGTAATAGTGAGTTTGTCTTCCTGGAGTATCTAGCCAGGCAGTGTTCCATGTCTGTAATAAATGACTGAATGGGGAGTTTGAGAGTTTGTCGACAGAAGGGGAGGACGCAGTCTCTCCTACCGATCTTGTGTATTCTGTGTGATGTTGGTGTTTACAGGGGTAAACAATAAATTTTTTTTTAAATTGATTTCAGTTGCTCAGAGGTTTCAAAAAAGGTTTAAATTGATTTAAAAATATATCAATTGTTGGGCTGGTATAAGGTTTCAAAAAGGTATCGTTGGCCATATCTACGACATATTGATTTAGTAAAAATTAGGCTCACGTCCGTTCAAGGGCATCATTTACCGAATGGGTCTGATTTGTTTTTTAAACGGTTTTTTAAATCGTTACTGGGTCAAACTATAGTCAATTTCTCTACCTCCGTGCAGACACACCGATGTCACAACCTTGACGCAGCTTTTACGCAACCGAGTCAAGATTATGCCGTCTTTGTGCAGCGTGTACAAAACGCCTTCGTTTTAAATCAGCGCGCGCGGTATTTGTCATTGTGCGACCGTCAAATCTCGCTCTGAAGTCACTGAACGGAGGAAGGCAAGTATGAAGTATTAAGTAAAAAATGTTATACATGTATTAGTATATACATGTGTTCACCTTCAAAAGTGATATTCTAGATCTGCATGACTTGAATGAAACAAACTAGTTGTTGGCCCAAATCATATTGGGAACCACATTCTGGATCTAATAAATTGGAAACAAGTTAATTCCTCTATACGCTGTCAAGTGCTTCATCAAAAATCAAACGACCTGAACCAAGCATTAAAACCAGACCGGAAAATTCGCAACATAAAAAGAGACATCTTCCGCTCTGATATATGATCTGCACTTCTTCGTTTGGCCTTCGATGCTGTTTATTCTCTAGTTGAATGAAAATTAATAACATCTTATCTAAGACCCTTGATGAACATGCTCCACTCGTCAATCGATCTGTAGTTCTGCGCCCTCATGCACTTGGTATTCAGATGCTCTTCGTGCTGAGAAGGAACAGCGTTGGCTGGAGCAGAGTCACGACCTTGGCTCACAGTATGCCAAGAGGCTACAAAATCAGTTCTCTCAAATACAACTCCTCTTCTTCTAAAGCCAAGACAGAGTAAATCATAACAACCAATTGTACTTACATGTGATCAACGGAACCTTTTCCGTGTAGTCAGGTAATGTCAACATCTCCAGAGTGGAACAACCGCTAACTACCCATGAATTCCAAAAGATCTTGCTGACAGTTTTGCAGATTTTTTTTACAAAGAAGATCAATAACTGCGTAACAGTCTACATACTACTACTTGCCCGTCTATGATGGTACGTTGAACTAACAGAGTCGTGCCAAAGCACCTCTTCAGCTACTTTCCCTACGTGTCCGGAAGAGGAGGTCTTGAAATCCATCACATCAGCATCGGTCAGTCCTGCACCTTAGACCTTTACCCAGCTGTCTCTTAACCTAATGTCTAGATGACATCTGTTTTACCCTCAAACCACACAACAAGGATTGGGCCACCTTTTTCCCATTGTCTTCCGTGGCGTATTTCCCTACGCTCTCAGCATACATCTGCCATCCCCGCTACTGACGAAATCTGGCTTGGACCCCAACATCCTCTCAAATTATCGCCCTATATAGCTCTATATCCAATCTGCGTGTCTGGGCGCCACTTTTTTCGGAAAGGGATTGCAATAGTAGTAGTGTCAGTAGCAGTGACTCAGTTGCAGATTTATGTTCCGATGCGTCGGCATACCGGCAAATCACAGTACTGATACTGCTCTGATACGGGTGCCGAATGACATCTTGACTGCTCTTGACAAACAAAACAGGCTGTGCTAGTTGTTCCTGGACTCATTCCGCCTTTGACACCATAGATCACAAACAGCTAACTCACCCGTCTAACTGAACGGTAATGGATAACTGAAACAGCATCAGTGGTTCTCGTCTACCTAGATGGCCTAACGCAATCTATATTCGTCAGAGGTGCTGTCGTCAGATCCTGTGCGGTAGATTGTGAGTCCCACAGGGCTCTGCTACTGTACCTATTGACTTCATCTGTTCATTGCCGCCCCACTACAGGATATCATCTCAGCCCACGGTATTCAATCTGTTGTTTACGCGGATGACACTTAGCCCTCTACCTGACTTCCACCCTCGGGATCGTGAAGCAGCCATAAAAATTGAAACATGCATTGCAACTCAGATCCTGGTGTAAATCCAACAGCTGATATTAAATGACAAGAAGACAGAGATTGTACTTTCCGCTTTCATTTTAATAACAATCGGCTAGCAACCCTCAGCCAACTATGATCATGGCAATTCGTTATACCCGTTCCTGGAATCACGGACCTTGGTGTCATCTTAGACTAATCACTAATATGATCAATCATGTTATCAGCTTATGCAAAGCTGCTTTGGTCTCAATAAGGAAAATTGGGGCATTTTCGAACAGTACCTTGATTAAAAATCCACCATCAGATTGGTCCACGGCCGTTGTTACTCTAGGCAGGCAATTCCTTCTTGCTTAATGGCCTTCCAGAAAAAAATTGGACCAAGGTTCCAGCGAGTTTCAAAATGCAGCTGGCCGTCTTGTCCTTAAAATTTCGTCGACGAGAACATATAACATAACACCATCTTCTCTACCAACTATATACATTGGCTTCCAATTAACCAGAGGGCAGTTTTTTAAGATTCTGCTTCTCACCTATAAGGCCATCCACGGCATGTCACCTGCCTATATCTCTGAGCTCATCCAGCTGTATTCACCACCGAGAACCTTGAGATCATCTTCTTGCTCCCAGCTGAGTAAATCAGCCAACTCATCAACAAAGTTCTATGGTTATAGATATTTTGCTTACGCAGCAGCACATTTGTAGAACTCCCTAACAGTATCCGCTTAGCTCAGTCAGCAACTATTTTCAAGTCACGTCTGAAGGCATTCCTATTTACACAGCATTTTGGCTCCTGATACGTATCCTGTTTCTGATGCAGTTCAATCACTGATTATAATATTGTGATTTTTTTTTTCTTTCTTTCTTTTTCTTGTTCTCTACCTTCATCCAATTCGGTTGCCTAGGATAGTTGTTTTCATCAGATATGGGGTAGAGGCATCTGAATCCAGAAAAAATCAAGACTTAACCGATGTCGCTGTGGGGTACATACACAGATCCTCACAGCTGACGATTCAGGTGTATCCCCATATGTTCTTAGTATGGGAGGCAACTGGGTTGTCTTTCTCTTCTATCTGTTGGTCACAATACATATATGTTTGAATTTCTACTTAAATTTTATCTTAAGTTATTTTGAAATTGTGTATAATCGATGTATATCATTGTTGTTTTAACATTAGAATTTTATCTATTGTTTTTATCTTATTGATAATGATATAATTGCTCCTTTCTATGTGAAGCGCAGAGGCCTCTGCATTAGGCGCTATATCAAGATTATTATTATTATTATTTTAAAGATACAGCTATTGATCGACCAGGGCCCTATGGACTCCGGCTCTTCATTATCATTAAAACTTCATAGACAATGCGACAGGTATATTTTCGGCTTTTGTACAGCGAGACGAACAATTTGGCACCATTTTTAAAACAAACCGATGAATTTACTCCCAACTTGACCTTGAACCTGTTCATTACTTTTATCGTTGTTGAGGTTCATTTCTTGACGTCACAGGGCTTGAAGCAAGACTATCCCCGCGAGACTCCCAGTGTGAGGGTACCCCCAGGATATAGTACTCCCTGACAATACAGTCCGCCTAACAACGGTGAAGAACTAGGGGCACTCGATCTCAGTTGACTTTTCACGCAACATTAGTTTCACGCTTTATTCCGTTATCGGACATGTGCTCTCACTGCGTCGAGGTACGTAGTTCTGCTTCCTCACAAGCGAAATAAAGACCCTGAACCATTTGTGAATGAGAATGAAGCCGGCTGTATATTTGATATCAAATCTCCATTCAAGTAAATACAACAACTTCTCTCTTAAATCCGTCTGGTATCCATAGTACAAATGACCTCAGGCTCATTTTTATCTGGAACTACAAAGCCATTGTTATTGTCCATGAAGATGAAAAGCTTGAGGTGTTATCACCGCCCGATTTAGATTGAACTATCCTCGTTCACGAATAAAATAAAACTAGATCTTCTAATGTAAGTTCAATAACTTTGACTATATATTTCATCATTTATTCAAAATGCAAACAAAGATGAACAAAAGTCATGAAAGATATGTTGCTTGGCTAGCTGTGGCCTAACATCTTGGTGCAGAATCAAGATCCGTAACTTATTGTTGGATCTCCTCTCTATTCAATTTACCACGTTTGTAAAAGAAAACATATTGAAGTGTATCCAGCGATCTATGTGCAATACAATGCAACATTCATTGCTGAGATTATTTTAACAATACTGCTTTTTGAAATAATCTCGGCCATGTTCTGCACCGTTTTTACCTGCATTTCATATAGGTCGATGAAAACCAATGATTTTCAATTTCTGCTAATAACGCGGTAAATTGAATAGAAACGGGAGTACGCGGCAAGTTACGGGTTTGGTTATGCACAAAGATGTTAGGTCACAGTCTGCCAAACAACTTTTCTTTCATGACTATTGGTCATCTTTGTTTCCCTTTCGAATAAAATGAATATACCGTTAAACACACAGTAGAAGCTCTAACTTTATTCTTGAAAGAGGACAGGTATTCTATGTTCTACATCGTGATGAAAAAATTGCTCAATATAAATTAGGGTGGTGATAACACCTGAAATCTTTTCAAATGCATGAGAATAACAATGGCTCTGCACTTCGAGATAAAAAGGGAATCGGAAGTACTTTGTCTTTAGCATACAGTGCGGATTTACTTATCAATAGCGCCATTATTTGGTGGAGTCAATAAATCATGTGCACACCTGTTGGTCACTGATATTCAGGGAAAAAACTGAAATGACTGGACGTGAGAACACACGTAGAACTTTTTAAAAATAATTTTAGAAGATTTATTTAAAATTATTTCGAAATAATTATGCACTTCTCAGGGGTGTGTCACCTTTGTCTTTATCCGAGCATCTTTTTCCATTTGGCCCAATGACCAAATAAGGCATTTATTTGAAATATTCAGCCTTTCCTTCAAAACCCACATTTTCCCCATGTCATATCCAGACGTAACCATTTAATAGACCTCCTGGCGCGAGCAATCAAAATGAGAACCAACGTAAGTGTAGCCGTAATAATTCGAAAAACTCTGTACATCGGCGATAAAATGTGGGGTTTTTTTTCGGAAAAACACGGGGTGTTTTTTCGAGCGAAAAAACAATGTTTTTTTCGAAAAAAATATTTTTAACAAATGACAAACTGTAGTTTTCTTCAATTTGATAAACTCGGTTTTTTTTCGGGGGGGGTAAACATAGTTTTTGGATAAACTATATTTTCCACTTGAAAAAAACGGTTTTTTAGAAAAACTCTGTTTTCTGTCGATAACCGATTTTATTGGCGATAAACATAGTTTTTAGAATTTTTTGGCTATTATTGGCTATCCCGATGTCCAATTATTCGTCCATAAACTAAGTTTTTCGCTGGAAAAACATAGAGTGACCCAAAAACAGTTTGCTGCTAGATGTACAATGATTCGAAAATCTCTGTTTGTGACTGATGAAAACATCTTTATCGTTTTTCGATAAAAAATTCAGTTTCATGGCGATTAAAGAAAGTTTTTTCGAATAATTGTACAAATATGACGAGCAATATGTTCAATAATTCGACGATAAACTTACTGTCTGTTCAATTAACTTAGATGTCTTGTTTTTATTAATTATTTCAAAAAATACGCACGTTCGAAATAAATCACGAAAAGAAAGTTGTTTGGTATCCTTGGACCTAAGACGTTTTTTACATGACATAGGAAATGGGACATTTTAAACCTTCAAATCTATTGAAATCTAGGTATTTTACCCTCGTTTTCAAAATGAGCGAATAAAGGTTTGGTACCATTAGTAATTACGTTAAAAAAAAAAAAAAAAAAAATAAAATGTGGGGTTTTTTTTCGGAAAAACACGGGGTGTTTTTTCGAGCGAAAAAACAATGTTTTTTTCGAAAAAAATATTTTTAACAAATGACAAACTGTAGTTTTCTTCAATTTGATAAACTCGGTTTTTTTTCGGGGGGGGGGGGGGTAAACATAGTTTTTGGATAAACTATATTTTCAACTGAAAAAAACGGTTTTTTAGAAAAAACTGTTTCTTGCCGATAAAAACCGATTTTGGCGATAAACATAGTTTTTAGAATTTTTGTTTTTGGAAATTATTGGCTATCCCGATGTCCAATTATTCGTCCATAAACTAAGTTTTTCGCTGGAAAAAATAGTTGACCAAAACAGTTGCGCTAGATGTACCAATGAATTCGAAAATTCTATGTTTGTGCAAGTGATGAAAACATCTTTATCGTTTTTCGATAAAAAATTCAGTTAATGGCGATTAAAGATGAAAAGTTTTTCGAATAATTGTACATATTATATGACGTAGCAATACTGTTCAATAATTCGACGATAAACCACACAGTCTGTTCAATTAATTTAGATGTCTTGTTTTTATTAATTATTTCAACAAATACGCCACGTTAGAAGTAAATCACGAAAAGAAAGTTGGGTATTCCTTGGACCTACGACGTTTTTTACATGACATAGGAAATGGGACATTTTAAACCTTCAAATCTATTGAAATCTAGGTATTTTACCTCGTTTTGACAAAATGAGGAAGAAAGGTTTGGGACCATTGTAATTACGTTTTGTGGGAAGTTCCATTTACTCCTTTTGTAGGTAGTAAAAGTTGTCATCGGCGGATACTGTTCACGATCACTATGTTCTCGCTACTGGTGATGAAAATAAATAATACAACTTGGCCTCAACAGGATCAAATGCCGAACCTTTGTTTGCAATACAAACGAGTTGATATGCAAGGTGTCACACGGCATTAACTTGAATGGAAGACATTACAGGAGAGCTGTATTATTTATTTGTCCGTAACCATTGAATAAAACAGACAGGGCCTCTATAAAAGTATCGGTATTCAACGATGCATTTTCAAACACCGAAATCAAAGTAAGGTACCGAACAATACTATTGTTCGTATGAAAATGCTTTGAAGCGACCTAATTCGTGAAGTGGTCTGTCATAAAGTTTCGAGCAAAAGTCAATATCACTGGACCCAGTTTGTTGGCGTTTGTCAATGAAAAAAATCAGTGTAAATTGCAATAAAAAATCCAAAGAAGAAATATACTTCAAGTTGGAACCCTGATCTTGTTGGGTCCAATGATGAGTAACAACTTTCTTCGTGATTTTTTTCGAAGGCGTATATTTTTCTGGAAATTAATTAATTAAAAACCGGACATCTAAGTTAAGTTGAAACAGACAATAGTTTGATGGATATACACTGATACAAGAACATGGTTATCGCTATTTATCGAATGTTTTCCGAATTATCAGCGATAAACAGGCTGCCGGTACCACTAGCCAGTCCTATTGATTTCACCAGTATATATTTGAAAATATACACAACTGCCAAAAGTATTGCAACATGTAGAAAACGAAATTCATAATCACCAACCGATTTCAAATTATACCGTAAATTTTTGACAACAAAATACGTATTAAATGCCAAAGTTGTGTTTTTCATACAGACGCTATTCCCCAGAACCCAAGAGGGTGAATAAACGTTTGATTTGATTGTCATGTTCCCTAAATATGGCAGATTAAAGGAACAGCGAATGATAACTTGCCGATTGCACTCCAGAAGGAATACAGACACAGAAACCAAAAAGATGGCTTCAAAGCAGCCGCTTAATGAATTGTACGAGATAAAATTATAGTGGTTGTGTGGACCGTAAATCGTCATGTGAGTGCAACAAAGTCGTAACTGACATTTTTGGCGAAATTGAGTTATTTATATAATATGAAAAAAGTAGTTCATTACGCTTAATTTGATATACATTTCAGGTGACAGTCTCAATTTATTGCAGAGTTATTAAGATAAATAGGCCTATTTCGGTGTAGATACGACTTTGTTGCACTCAAAATTGAATTTCTGTTGAGTACAACAAAGTCGTAACTGGTAGATACGACTTTGTTGCACGACACGGAAAAACTAGTATGTAGATACGACATTTTATTTCTTGTAAAGCGATGGTTTTTAAAAAAAGGTGTATAAGTAAAAAATCTCCCAAAATAGTTTGTGAAAAGAGCAATTTCATTTTTTATCAAAATTATGCTAATTTACGCTAATTTCGGCTCATAAAACCTTAAAAACATCAAAAAATGTAGTTATGACCTTTTTCCACTCAATATTACGCTCGGTACTTAATTCGTTTACAAAAGTAAATGAATACGCATAATTTAACATATATTTCAAGTATAAGGCTCAATTTATTGCAGAGTTATTAGGCTAATTAGGCCTAATTAGGTGTAGATACGACTTTGTTGCACTCAAAATTGAATTTCCCGTGTCGTGCAACAAAGTCGTAACTGGTAGATACGACTTTGTTGCACGACACGGGAAATCATGTGTGTAGTTACGCCATTTTAACATGTCGACTTAAATGAGAAATGAAATATTTAATTAGTCGACTTAAATGAGAAATGAAATATTTAAAAAAAAAAAAAAAAAAAAAAAAATGAAATATTTAAAAGATATTTAAAAAATACATTTTTATCGTGTGTAAGAATTATTTTCATTTGAAAAGTCACAAAAGAATGAAACACAAAAATGGTTCTCCTGTAAAATCATGAAAATGTAGATACGACTTTGTTGCACTCACATGACGATATGATATAAAGTCAATGGAAGACAGTCTTCGAAAAAATCGAGAAATTTGGAGACACCTGAAATGCAATTCGAATGATAAATCACGTGATTTACGTAAAACATGTCTAATTACACGTTTCACATTGCATGACAAACAGCACAATGTCAACGGTGTGATTGAAAAGTTGTTTTCAAGCTATCACGTGACCTCTTTCTTGCCATTAAATTTCCTGAGTCCAACGGTGATGAACGTGTTTCCATCTTTTATTGGCATTATCTCATTTTCGGTCCATACAACCACACAGTTTTTGCCCTTAACATTTAGAGCAGACCCTGACAAACCCATATGGTTCATTTAGCGACTATTTTGCAGTGTTTTTGACGTTCCTGTAGCCGTATTTCTCCTGGACTACAATCGGCAAGTCATCATTAGCCAACTGCTTTAATCCGCCATATTTAGGGATGATGACAATCAAATTGATCGTTGTTCGCACTACTTGATTCTGGAAAACAGCATCTGTTTGAAAATCACAACTTTGGCAATGATTACGTAATGTGTAGTCAGGAACTCCTGGTACAATTTTAAATTAATTTTTGAATATAAATTGCTTTTTCTGCATATTGCAATACTTTTGGCCAGTGTGTGTACATTTCAACTACATTAGTGTTGTCCTTTTAATATGAAAATGCATTGCAATAATTAAATACGAGATACAGCCAATGAATACATCGTGTATTGATATATGTATATTTCATATTATACATGACAAAATTCCAAATATACATCATTTAATCTAAAAGTAAGGATATAATACAGATCTTATAATAATGCGTGATGAGTCTCTCAATCTTTTCGAACCTGTTATGATCGGCCCGAACGGTTTCTAATCAGCGTAAACAGGTTAAAATCCACGGCAACTGGTTAAGAATCAATCAAAAATACTGTCCCTTCTGTGAGTTGGTAGTTACTGACATAATAGTGAGCTTTAGGTGCTATACGCGATGCGTGTACTTGTACGTGGAATTCTTTTGGTTGTTCGATCCATTAAAAGTGCTTCACCCTATCGTAAGAAATATTGCGGCCATCGCTAACATACCGTAGCTCATTTGAATCTGGCATACCGCTTTATGGTGAGCCTTAATTGCAATTACAATAGCCCATAGAGTTATGTACAAATAATTTTCAGTAACCATAAACAACCGATATTTTAGGCCAATGAAAGTCAATGTTATGTTTCCCGTAACAATTTTTGCAAATCATAATGAGGCAACTCTTTCATTTTTCATTATTCATTACACATAATTTTGAATAAACAGCAATTTCACCAACCTTCAGCGTGCTATAATAGCTAAAATATATTGTGTCAAACCGCCACCATACATTTAAAAATGGTTTTGCAACTGTTCTTTGGTTTTAAAATCTACTAAAATCACATTCACAAGATGTGATCACAAGAAGAAACCTCGATATTTTCTTTAAAATACAAAATAATGAACTTTTTAGAGATTTCAGCATCTCAAATGCGGGCAGAAAATCATAACGCGGGCGGGTTACGGGAAACATAACATCGACTTTCATACGCCTTACCTTGTATTATCAAGCACACACCTCGCGCATGACATCTTAACATATTATATAACTTACTATCAATTAAAACTTTTACACAAAGAATTTACCACCACCCGACTCCAGAAAAACCTTGGGAATAAAATCCAAATTATAAAAGAGATACAAGGTGAGAATTAGACGGTGGGCATGTGTCTCTACGCTGTCGTCTCGTGATCTCAGAATTCCATTGCCGTTTTTATTTTCCTAATAAATCTTGAAAATTGATGAAATGTCACCTCAATCTTTTTTCTTGAATATCCGTGACCAACGGATATTAATAAACTCCAGTAAACAATAACATAACATAACAACCAGAATTTATACTGCGCCAATTCCAAAAATATGATCACAGCGCAACAAATAAGACAAACATGAAAAACATCAAAAGACAACCAGCAAGATTATTGTGTTGGAAAGAGATATTATGCTTTTAAAACCTGTTTGAAACCATCAATGGTGGGAGCATCACGGATGTGGCGAGGGAGACTGGCCCACAGTGAAGGCCCTGCAGCAGCAAAAGCTTTGTCACCAATATGTCTCCTGGTACCTGTGGTACTGGGTAACAATGGTACCTGGTAACAATGGAACCTATGATATTCAATAATCGAATCAATTCAAGAAAATTATTTCGGAAAGCTGAGAACAAAATCCGTAACTTATTGCTTATTCTATTGCTCTAATGCCCACTATTGAAAATGTAGCATTCTGACCGTTCAGTTTACTGACGGACGCAGGCTTGTGCTCTCTTTCCAATTTCAAAAATCGACTTGCAAGCCATTCCAACAACACGGTTTGGGAAAAGTTCTTTCAAACGATTCCTGACTCCGACGATTTGATGACATGTTGAAATGGAAAAGAGAGCGCAAGCCCGCATCCGTCTAAGTGGCAGCCAATTGAAGGGCAGAGCAGCACAGTAAAGAATGAGGTTAGATCTTGGACTTTCTAATAATTGAAATTAAAGCAATAACAAGCAATTTTTTAAATCGCACCCAATATTCAAAATTTGAAATATTTGAACTGTTTGTAATTGTCTAGTAAACTATACTTGCGAATGCGTATTAAAAAAAAAAAAAAAAAAAACCCACAGTGAAGGCCCTGCAGCAGCAAAAGCTTTGTCACCAATATGTCTCCTGGTACCTGTGGTACTGGGTAACAATGGTACCTGGTAACAATGGAACCTATGATATTCAATAATCGAATCAATTCAAGAAAATTATTTCGGAAAGCTGAGAACAAAATCCGTAACTTATTGCTTATTCTATTGCTCTAATGCCCACTATTGAAAATGTAGCATTCTGACCGTTCAGTTTACTGTTCATTGTCCTGCAATAATGTGTCTCGAATGCATTTTCTTATTGAATCGAGCTACTGTTTTAAATAGAACAGAAATTTGCAATATCATCTATTGGCTCTTAATGTATCCTCAGCTGGACCATCTATAAATAAAAACAATGAGGTCAGTTGCGCCTCGCCCTAGTTTTCCAACCTCAGGCATAATTATTATTCGCCCATGGATGATACTACAACATCCTTCAAATAAGGTCAACGTTGATTGACTAGACTGTACCGGGTGTCTCAAAAAGAGAACCCTCAAAACGCCCTCTTTTTCACGAAGAGAGAAAAAAAGTAACCCATACAAATTACATCCACGAATTGTTATTGTTTTGTTGTCTTTTGACAATATTCTCCAAGCCCATTTTTTTTTTATAGTTTCTTTTTTTCCTGCGACAAAGGTTAGTTTCAATTATTAGAAATTCCAAGATCTTACCTGATTCTTCTTCTTTACTGAGCTGCGCTGCTCTGCGCTCATCTTGGCTGCCTCCAAGACGGACGCAGGCTTGTGCTCTCTTTCCAATTTCAAAAATCGACTTGCAAGCCATTCCAACAACACGGTTTGGGAAAAGTTCTTTCAAACGATTCCTGACTCCGACGATTTGATGACATGTTGAAATGGAAAAGAGAGCGCAAGCCCGCATCCGTCTAAGTGGCAGCCAATTGAAGGGCAGAGCAGCACAGTAAAGAATGAGGTTAGATCTTGGACTTTCTAATAATTGAAATTAAAGCAATAACAAGCAATTTTTTAAATCGCACCCAATATTCAAAATTTGAAATATTTGAACTGTTTGTAATTGTCTAGTAAACTATACTTGCGAATGCGTATTTTTCACGAACGAAGCGATTTTGTAACTGGCGGAACTGGAAACGCCAAATTTCTGCCCGTCCATTGTGAAAATAGTCTCAACTCACGAAAATGACCTCTAACTTTACTTGTCTGAACCAACGGAACAACTAATGGATGAGCGTAGACACATACATGGCGCTATTTCCCAGCTATTTCATATTGGAAGGCCGTTTCCAGGAGCCGTTGAGTTATTATCTGGATCTCCGATATTAATTATCCTAGTTACAAAATCCCTTTTTTTGCGTTACATAGATATGTTTCAGCTTTAGCCTACCATTCACAGGAATAGTGTCCTAGTCAGTTAGCAACAGTAACAATCAGTGTATAAAATGAAAAAGATACAAATTTTCAATTCGCCATAACTCGGTCAATATATGTCATTTTGGAAAGATTATGTTTGTGTTTTCAGATGTGTATTAATTTGTATTGTTTACTTTTTTCTTTTCGTAAAATAGAGGGCCCCTTTGAGGGTTCTCTTTTTGAGATTACCAGGTAGTAGATCAAGATTAATTAGTCAAAAAAGAATTTAGCTGAAGCCAAATAGAGGCGGTGATGAGACCTGAACTCTTTTAATGGTCACTGATTCGAAAAAAGAAATTGAGAAGAGCAATACAACTTTCTTTTTAGATAGTTTACAAGATTTGAAGATTGTCTCCATTTATATTTTGTTCGAATCAACAATCTGCCAATATGGCCAAAATAACCCAGTGGGCAATCGACGCTGGAACGTCGAAAAGACGTCGAGAGTTTTAGAAATTTACACACTATTTATGTCGAAAATGCAAATCGATTTGACGTCGTTCTTAAAACGTCGATTCAATAAAAAAAAAAAAAAAAAAAAGACGGACGCAGGCTTGTGCTCTCTTTCCAATTTCAAAAATCGACTTGCAAGCCATTCCAACAACACGGTTTGGGAAAAGTTCTTTCAAACGATTCCTGACTCCGACGATTTGATGACATGTTGAAATGGAAAAGAGAGCGCAAGCCCGCATCCGTCTAAGTGGCAGCCAATTGAAGGGCAGAGCAGCACAGTAAAGAATGAGGTTAGATCTTGGACTTTCTAATAATTGAAATTAAAGCAATAACAAGCAATTTTTTAAATCGCACCCAATATTCAAAATTTGAAATATTTGAACTGTTTGTAATTGTCTAGTAAACTATACTTGCGAATGCGTATTCACGAAAGAAGCGCCGTTTCCAGGAGCCGTTGAGTTATTATCTGGATCTCCGATATTAATTATCCTAGTTACAAAATCCCTTTTTTTGCGTTACATAGATATGTTTCAGCTTTAGCCTACCATTCACAGGAATAGTGTCCTAGTCAGTTAGCAACAGTAACAATCAGTGTATAAAATGAAAAAGATACAAATTTTCAATTCGCCATAACTCGGTCAATATATGTCATTTTGGAAAGATTGTTTGTGTTTTCAGATGTGTATTAATTTGTATTGTTTACTTTTTTCTTTTCGTAAAATAGAGGGCCCCTTTGAGGGTTCTCTTTTTGAGATTACCAGGTAGTAGATCAAGATTAATTAGTCAAAAAAGAATTTAGCTGAAGCCAAATAGAGGCGGTGATGAGACCTGAACTCTTTTAATGGTCACTGATTCGAAAAAAGAAATTGAGAAGAGCAATACAACTTTCTTTTTAGATAGTTTACAAGATTTGAAGATTGTCTCCATTTATATTTTGTTCGAATCAACAATCTGCCAATATGGCCAAAATAACCCAGTGGGCAATCGACGCTGGAACGTCGAAAAGACGTCGAGAGTTTTAGAATTTACACACTATTTATGTCGAAAATGCAAATCGATTTGACGTCGTTCTTAAAACGTCGATTCAATTTGCATTTTCGACGTAAATTTATAAAAACCGTCGACCTGTTTTCGACGTGCTAACGTCGTTTCGACGTCGCTCTAAACGACTATGCCCGCTGGGAAGTAGGTGGAAATGAATGCTACTAGTAATATACAAGTATGCGTAACATACATTAATCTCCCTCATCTTAACTCACTGAGTATAGTACTTGTGTAATGCAAAGACCTTGAATTCAAATAATCAAAGTAATCAATAAATCAAGTTAAAATGAACACAAATCTAATGTACATAATTCCATTTTAAAACAGTGCTTTCAAAAAAGTTTCGCTTCGTTTATCTTAAAGTTTAACAAGTTACTGAACAGTAGACTTAAATTTAACAGAAATGTGTTCTACCTTCTTTGCTATGATGCAATTGAATTTGTGAGAGAAATGAACTATTTTAGAGTTTCAAAATTAACTCAGATGGTCAACATACTCCTTTCATCAAACGAAGCGAAACTTTACAGTTTGCCCTGAACCTTTTTGAAATAACTATACATGCAAAATTACTATGCATAAAACATTTCTGCTATTGGCGATTAACGCACACCCATAAAGATACAACAGGTCTGCAGAAAATGTTCAGCAGTCCTCTGAACTAGGATTTTTGATGAAAACTACAAAGGTTCCTTCAGTACTGAGAAAAACTTTAATTAGACTGAAGAATCGTTTGAATTTTTGAGTCCATAGATATTATACGAGCGTATATAGATTATTTATTCTTTGATTCTTTGAAAGATATGTTTCATTTAAAAGACAAATATCTCACCTATTAACGATAACCTGAAATAATCGCGATGGATTCCAACCAAATGAACCAAAACTTTACAGAACACTTTTGTCTTTTCAATCTTTTATCACCAAATTTCACAGTTTCTCAATGGTACATTTGGTAGATGATACACATTGGTACATTGGAAATAATGTTCTCTATACAAAGAACCATTAACACAGTTACAAAAATAGTGTTGCAACTTTGATTTCTTTTTTTTTTCAGTTGTATACAATTTGATTTTATTTTGTGCGGTCTGTTGAAGCTGCTAAAGCTCTGAACTAGTTTGCACAAAAAACCTCAGACAATCATACATACATGTGACTGAATAGTATGTATTAATTTCAATAACTTGTGTTCCATCCTGACATTGAAGAGTTGATGTACCGTTAAAAACACTATATACAAATTAGCGTTCTTTGTCGCAGAGGTTTTCCGATTAGTACTGATCCATGAATATGTATCAGCCTGTAAATATTAATATAATAGAAAGCAGGCCAAAGTACACAAACACACCATTTACAAAGGAAATAATTATCCAGTCCGTGGTGATTTTGTCTTGAATATGGGCTTCGTCGTAATTCTCACTTTCGTTCAACTTGTTTGTCTGAAAGAAAACAATGTAAATAAAATTAAAGAAGTTACAATGTGAAGGGTTACTTTACTCTCTAAATTTCTTAGATTAAAATAGAGGACAAATCTAAATTTAGATTAAAGCTAGCGCATCGCCTCATAGTGGTCATAGGGCATTTATACGCAAATTGACCTCTAGATGACTTTTGACCCTTTGGGTCACTCTGAAACCCTGCAAACAAAGCTTAGACTGTCGTCCCTACATTCATGCCAAATATCAGCCCCATATGTCAAAGCATAACGAAACGCATAGCCGGAGAGACTGGCAGGCAGATCTAAATTGACCTCTAGATGACCTATTTACTGCTTTGCACCCTACAATACCATTTTTGTAAAATTGAAGCCCTTCGCAATTCATCACAATATTATTATATTTTTTCTTTGCAAATATTTACAGAATATACAAACGCATGTGTGTGAGTTTCTGACAAAATAGGTCGAGAAGAACATTGCGTTTTGAAGTTATGTCTAAAATTGCCAAAATTCCCCATTGACTTTACATGCAAGACTTAAAATCCATGGAACCAATATTAAAATTCATTTGATATGAAAATGCTTGCCAGAATCGTTTTGAGCAGCCAATATGGCCATAGAATCCATAATAGAGATTTGAAAAAAGTGTTTATTTGCCCACTCCTAATATAGGTGAATGAGTTCGATTTCTGCTAAAAACGCGGTAAATTGAATAGAAATTGGGATACACGGCAAGTTACGGGTTTGGTTCTGCACAAAAATGTTAGGTCGCAGTTTGCCAAACAACTCTACCCCCATGAGTTTCGTTCACCTTCGTTTCTCTTTCTAATAAATGGTGAAATATAGGTCAAAGTTAATTGAACACACAGTAGAACCTCTAACTTTATTTATTCGTGAAAGAAGACAGTTAATATGTGTTCCACACCATGAAAAATAGTTTAATCTAAATCGGAGTGGTGGTATAACACCTGAAATATTTTCAGCTGCATGGATAATAACAATGGCTCTGCAGTTCCAGATGAAAAAGGAATCTGAAGCGCTTGGTCCACTGCATAACGAGCGGATTTACTTATCAATAGCCCATTATTTGCTGGAGTCAATGAATCATGATGTACATCCGTTGGTCACTGTTATTCAGAGCAAATATTTAGATGAATCATGATGTACATCCGTTGGTCACTGTTATTCAGGGCAAACATTTAGACGACATTTAATTAATTTTCTAGAAAATGTGCACATACTAGACATGAGAATACACGTAGAATTGAATTCTATAATTTTAGAAAAATTATTTCGGAAGAACTATGTACTTCCCAGGGGTGCGCCGCCACCTTGGTCCTTATCCGAACATCTTTTTCGCTTTGGGCTCATGGTCCTAATATCAACTTTAAAACTTAACTTATATGTTAATCCCCATATACAAAAGGCCGTAACTTATTGTGAATCTTAAATGCTTAAGTATGCACAATATCGCGAGAATAATGGGCCAGCAAACGCGTTAAATTTCAAAGGGAACTTGTATATTAGGCAGCAGGATTTATGTGGCAGCTTTTGTTTGCTCTCTTGAAATTATGGCGCGTCTTTAAGTCATATTTCAAATCTATTTATTACATGTTATGTGGCATTAATGGTCGCAAACAAGGATTGCAATTATTATAGAATGATCAAGATTGTGTTCATAATTCCCTTCACTTTCTCTGAATTGGATAAGAAATAAATGGAATATAGCCACGTCAATACAACTCATTATGATTATTGTAGTTTACTAAAAAATGGAAAAGTCGAATTTAAAGGATCCCACCCAATTATCAGCCTCCTCAACCTCGCCACTCACCCCATCAATCGGTATCGAATGGGCTATTGTAATACATCAATTTATGCTCACGTATTGTTATATCGGAATTCAAATGAAATTTTGGAATAGATCTGTTGGTGATGGGTTTGGGCAATGACTATAAGTTTTATGTTTTATTAGGGCCCACCGCCAATTAATTTATAGTCCCTACGAAAAAATAAATAGTATATACGTACTGCGGTAGCCCATGTGACCTTGTCACAAGAGCCTGCACTACAATATTAGGAATGCTTGCTTTCTGGGGCACATTGACCTGCTGAATTCCTGATCTTTAAGATACAAAAGTGCATCTTAAAATGATTCAACTTTTGTCCATCCTGAGCATTTTGTTGAGATAGGGAAGGGGGTAAATTACCAGGGTCAAATTTGTGTAAATGTTTCCAGGGAGTTAAAAGGTGTATAGACAATGCTAATCCCGGTCTAAGATTAAAAAAGTAAGTTTTCTATATCTAACAAATGTTCAAGGTCATCATGGGGTAAAATATGTCTAATATCAATTTTGTTTCAAATGGTTTCAAAAATGGTGAAAAAGTTAAATAATGATACAATAGAAAAAATCAAAAAAAGAAATGTTAAACTTTTAAAAAAAATTGACCCCATAATTAAACTCTTTCCTATTCCTCCAAATGCTCAAGGGTGCAAAATTGCATCACATCAGATTTGGCATCAGCAGGTGAATATTGACTAGAAAGCATAAAAAAATTTTGTTCATAGCTCTTGTGCAATGTTGATCCAGGCCTAGTATTGGCTGTGGACGAAAACAGCAACAACATTAATTGTATTTATTTGACTGCCGTGATACTTATAACCGTCGGTCTTACCAAGTATGGTGATTGCCGCCTATGGGTAGGGCGTCCAAAGTCAAATAAAACAATACAAATAATAACCCCGTCCATCCCCCCCCCCCAAAAAAAAAAACCTCCCTAATTCCTTATGTCCTTAGGAATTTTTAAAA
Source organism: Ophioderma brevispina (assembly GCA_023653785.1). Lineage (NCBI taxonomy): Eukaryota > Metazoa > Echinodermata > Ophiuroidea > Amphilepidida > Ophiodermatidae > Ophioderma > Ophioderma brevispina. Next base: position 58,979 of record JAMKCH010026974.1, read on the forward strand.
GTCATGACTATTAAAATAATTTCTATGGTGCTTTTAAACCACAAAGTGATATCGTTACTAGTCATTTGTAGCATTTTTACCAAAAACCACAATCGATATGTCTCAGTTTTGTATTAAAATAAATTTTCGCATATGGTAACGCTGTCTAAGTTTGCGTGCATCCAAGACTTTATGACTTCATGTGATGTTATTACCGGCGATGTCTTACTTTGATCGCAGAGATCACGGCCAAAATACCATTGGGAGAAACCCCGTAGGCTTGCGATGGCTACGCAATCTATACCGCAATCCGGCTTATCAGGGATTTGTTTGGTCTGGTTCCTACAGAAGAAAACAAAAGTAGAGAGTCAACGCTGAATGCTAATGCAGACTTTACACAGAGAATTTATTTTGATGGGCGCCTTCAATTTTCTAACAATTTTTTTTTTGTTTTTGTATGCATATCAGTCCACATACTAATCGATGTGCCTCATCAAATTCCAGTCCGGGAATTTTTGTTATATACACATAAATGATTCGATTCATCTCAAAATTTCGAATTGAGTAGGTTAGATGACTCCTCTTTAGCGCTAGTTGACTATTTTTTAATTAATAAACAAAATAATTGTATTTAAAAATCCCTTAGTCAGCCTTCAAACCACACACTGCTGTAATGCTTTCATGTATTTTATAAATTTGGGGATTAAATTTATCAATTTGGGGATTAAAGGCCCGCGTTTGAAGACAAATACAGACTTCCAGAACAGATTTTTATTTTATTTGTTGTCGTTCATGTTTTTTTGTTTTTGTTTTTGCTGAATATGGACCCTGAATACGTAAGTTCTCATTTAGAAAATATACCCTTTTCTTGATTTTTAGTGATTTTAAGACGTAGCGTGCCTTATCCTGGAAAATCCTTTTTTTACGTTAATACTTGGACACGGATGATACCCTCCTCTTGTCTATGAAGAGTGCCCCCCCCCCTTTTAATAGTAAAATATAGTCAAATATGTGTGCTCAATTTTGAACAATTCTGTCTTACCGCAGAAAATGGGGTCCCGTGTGCACCCAGGATTTCTTTTTCGCGCACTGTTTTAACGCTAAATTATGTTTGCCCAAGATTTTACGTATTTCCCTAACATGGGCCCAAGCTACCTCCTTCGTAATAATGAAGGAGGTGGCTTCGATTCTCGTACATCTAAAATTTCCCCTATTCTACACTTTGTGTCTATGGAAATTGATAGTTTTTATGACATGCAAACTTAATGCTTGGCATGTTAGCACTCATTTTGGTATCAATAGAAAAATGATGAGGACAATAGCTATCAATTGCTACTAAAATCAAGTGTCAGTAATATTCCTGCGTCGCGTTTGACACTCCCTCCCATCCATCACTTGGGATCACCCTGTAGCTTACCTAAACCCCGGTTGATGTTCGTTTTTGCAAGAAATGGAGCGTAAAATGTCAATTTATAATTACATTAAATCATTTGGCACCAGAAAAGGGGGCCAGCAAGGCGGAAAACAAAATTGAAGGGAGGGGGTAACCCATCTCGGTAGACATGGTAGACAAGGGTTACAATATTTGTAGACGCATCCAGCATTACACCAATCCACAGTGACAAAACTGCATGCCACAACCAAATTGTTGGCTGCATTTTGTCCGGTGCATTTTTATTCTAGCTATTTGCACCATATCTGGGCTGTTTTCCTAACGTAGGTCTATCACCTAAAAAATTATAATCTCCATTTGTGAGTTCCTTTAAATTTGTATTTGAAAATGAATGAACTGTCATGTCAAATGCAGGATTGCGACCTCACATGTGGAGGCAATAAAATGAGCTGATTGTGGATCTTTTAGTGACAAGATAAACAAATAAGGCTACTAGTATTTCTTTCAGGAGAAGATTGTGAGATGCTTCAACGATTCCAGCTGATTCATATTTATTGAAAAGGCACTATTATCATTGACCTTTGTGAATTCAAAAACCTCTGATACGCCCAGCATTTGTATTACTCTTAACGATACTCCTGCGAAAGAACACATCTGTTTTCATAGATGAAGATAAGATTTTATGAGAGACAAACGGTTAGTGTAGACACGATGATACTTAATCGGGTTGAATTATTTTACCTATTCACAATTGGTAGCCTAATTCCAAAGAAAATATTGAAAACCTACCTTAAAGCTGGTAAAACACACAACATAATCGTCGTGTGAGGGCAACAAAGTCGTACCTGACAATACCGAAAATGGATCCCTATAGTATAGGTAAATTTTGAACAATGCTTCAAATTCAAATAATTATTATCTAAAGTACTGTATTTTGCAACATGAATTCCCGATGATGCAAACAATTATAACTGATAGTCACAAGAGCTGCCAGAATAAAATACTGAAGTCCTGTACCGAAAATCGTATCTACCAATTATGACTTTATGCAGTAGCTTTATGAAGATACTACACTTGTAGTTGTACTCCCTTCCAGTGAACATGGTGAAGAAGCTCAGTGCATTGAAGTCGCAAGTGGTAGATATGACTTTCATTAAAGGCTGACTCAGAGATTTCCCGATGAGGGTGTACTTATTTTTCAAACAAATCGTGTTTTTTGCATTATACATAACGCTTGTCCATATACTAATCACTGTACGAAACAACTAAGCCCAAATCGAAGTCCTTCATATAGAAAATCACAACTTTGTTATAAAATTCCGGATCCAGATTTTTTGTTATACACGGTATCCTATGGGACTGATACTGTGCATAATGTTTACTGCATGGAAACAGAAAATCCGATTCATCTCTAACTTTGGAATTAGCACTTTAGGTGACTATCTATAGTTCTAGATGACTATTTTTAATTACTACACAAAAAATATATATTTCGAAATCTCTGAGTCAGCCTTTAAACTTCTTCATTGGTTACATTACAGGAACTTCATGCAACTAAGTCGTAAGTACCAGTTTCGACTTTATTGTATTCAACAGGAAACCCAAGTTGTAGATATGCCACTTTAATAGCAAATTAGAGTTTAATTGAAAACCGTTTACAAGAAGCATTCTATTTCGTAATCTTAATTGTATTTTTCAAACAGTTTATTATGACGAACATCCTATACAACACTTATTCCTCCTCATGTAAAAAATGTTAAAAATTCAGATACTACTTTATTGTATACAACCTACGGCAGTGAACAACCAACAGACCAAGTCACTGGCAGGTAAACATGTGTGAAAAAAAAATTATCTACATCCGATCTTCAAGCCGATCTTATGTAAAGTGGACGTTTAACTGAAAGACTCTGAAAACACTTGATCTTACAAGACGACCATTAACAAAATATTGCTCTATATAGATACCATCCGAATACAGAATCTGGACGGAATTAAGAATCAGCCGTCGCTATTCCATTCCTATAGCGCTCTAATTAGGCGTCATGGGGCTTAAAATCGCGTTTTTATCTCTCATATCAAAACGGATTGAAATAGCAGCGCGAAACTTTACAGATGCGGTTTTAAGTTGAAGGCCCTTCTATCAAGATTAATACTTTATATATTTAAATTGGGCCATCCCCCTTTAAATTATTTTTCCACAGATAGTACATCTTAATAGACTGTCTAACGCATAAAATTAAAGAGTATAACGTCAGAGAAATAGGTGGAAATTGGAAACCTCTTGTAAATCGCGTGTGTCGGACAAATGCTTATCAGTGATTCACTCAAAATATTATGTGGGAGAGCGTGGCCTAGCGGTTAGGGTGCTTGCATGTGGCGCAATTTTACCAACAAAAATTCCCGGGTTCTAATCCCGGTGGGTCGTGGCACTTGCTGGGATTTATTCGGGTACTATCAATTCTGGCATTTGATCTGTATACCAGCTATTGATTAAATACAGAATACCGCTCTCCTCCATGGTTCACTTGGAATTGGGCAAATGGATCATGAAAGCATCCCGTCCTTCGGAGGGGACGTTAAGCCGTCGGTCCCGTGTACAGAGAGTCACAACTGTACATGTACATCGTAGTCAGTGTCGAATAAGAGTAGGGTGAAAACCCCTGACTGTTCCCAATCCGCCCCAGCCTCAAATAGCGTGCCATGTTAGGAGCGTCCGTATCATGGTACACGCGGCCCCGGATCAGCACACTCAGTTGAATAAAACCTGACACCACCACAAGCCATTACCAATGACTTGTGGATACGCTAAGAAGACTCAAAATATTTGAAATTTGCAATATTAGCTTAAAAGTGAACAATGAGTCTATAGAATTCTCATAAGTTATTTTGGGTAAAAATAAGGGTAAAAATGAAAGTGTTAAAATCATTCAAAAAGATACACAGTCTTATTTGGCTGCTGGTGCCTCTGTGACAAATAGTTTTAGTACAATAGGTTCAAAACAGTTCAAGGTCATTATGGGGTAAAAATTACAAAATAGTCCGATTTGAAATTGTTCATTCATTAGGTCATACTAAATAAGAAAATGTACCCCATTTCTATGGTCGACAGTTCCAAATGAGGCTTTCAGACTTATGGCTAGTTATCTCCCATACGCCTTTTATATAGACCCCAGTTATATTTTACGTTTTATTTACATTGTGCAATATTATTTTTGTTTCTATAAAATTACACAAACATTGACACAGTTTTTAAATCAAAGTGATAATTCTGAAATTTTACCATCTTTGTGACCTTGACTTTATTTTGCTTTATAAGTACAAAACTATAATCTGCCGATTGGGCAAACTATATTTTTTTTCAATATCTTGAAATGTATCGAACCTGTTGGTATATCAACGTTTTGATCCTTTCATATTTTTTTTTATTTATTTTATACATTTAAAGTACATGAACAAAAGCATTTTAACTCAAAAAAAAAAAAAAAAAAAAAACAATGAGTGTATAGAATTCTCATAAGTTATTTTGGGTAAAAATAAGGGTAAAAATGAAAGTGTTAAAATCATTCAAAAAGATACACAGTCTTATTTGGCTGCTGTGCCTCTGTGACAAATAGTTTTAGTACAATAGGTTCAAAACAGTTCAAGGTCATTATGGGGTAAAAATTACAAAATAGTCCGATTTGAAATTGTTCATTCATTAGGTCATACTAAATAAGAAAATGTACCCCATTTCTATGGTCGACAGTTCCAAATGAGGCTTTCAGACTTATGGCTAGTTATCTCCCATACGCCTTTTATATAGACCCCAGTTATATTTTACGTTTTATTTACATTGTGCCATCCCCCTTTAAATTATTTTTCCACAGATAGTACATCTTAATAGACTGTCTAACGCATAAAATTAAAGAGTATAACGTCAGAGAAATAGGTGGAAATTGGAAACCTCTTGAAAATCGCGTGTGTCGGACAAATGCTTATCAGTGATTCACTCAAAATATTATGTGGGAGAGCGTGGCCTAGCGGTTAGGGTGCTTGCATGTGGCGCAATTTTACCAACAAAAATTCCCGGGTTCTAATCCCGGTGGGGTCGTGGCACTTGCTGGGATTTATTCGGGTACTATCAATTTGCATTTGATCTGTATACCAGCTATTGATTAAATACAGAATACCGCTCTCCTCCATGGTTCACTTGGAATTGGGCAAATGGATCATGAAAGCATCCCGTCCTTCGGAGGGGACGTTAAGCCGTCGGTCCCGTGTACAGAGAGTCACAACTGTACATGTACATCGTAGTCAGTGTCGAATAAGAGTAGGTTGAAAACCCCTGACTGTTCCCAATCCGCCCCAGCTTCAAATAGCGGGCCATGTTAGGAGCGTCCGTATATCATAGATACACGCGGCCCCGGATCAGCACACTCAGTTGAATAAATCCTGACACCACCACAAGCCATTACCAATGACTTGTGGATACGCTAAGAAGACTCAAAAATATTGAAATTTGCAATATTCGATTCCTTCAAAAGTGAAATGAGTCTATAGATCTCTAACCCCGGCCCCCCCGGCCCCCATTTTTTTTTGTGGTAAACAGAAGGGTAAAAATGAGAAGTGCTAATTCATTCAAAATAGAACACAGTCTTATTGCCTCTGGGACAATAGTTTTCCCCCTCCACCCTCCCCCCCAGATAAGAGAAAAAACAGTTCAAGGTCATCATGGTGGTAAAAATTAAACAAAATAGTCCGATTTTATTAACTGACTTTGAAATTGTCATTCATTAGGTCATACTAAATAGAAATGTACCCCATTTCTATGTCGACAGTTCCAAATGAGGCTTTCAGACTATGGCTGTTATCTCCCAGACGCCTCTTTATATAGACCCCAGTTTATTTACGTTTAGTATTATATTGAATTGTGCAGTGTTTCTATAAAAGGTACCAAAACATTGACACGGTTTTTAAATCAAGTTGATAATTCTGAAAGTTTACCATTTTGTGACCTTGACTTTATTTTGCTTTATAGTACAAAAACTATAATTACCGATGGGCAAACTATACTTTTTCAATATCTGTGACAAATGTCTCACCTGTTGGTATATCAAACGTTTGCTCTTCATATTTTGACCAACGTTATAAAACCCCGCCCGCCATAAAGACCCAAGAATAACGCCACTTTAAAACTCCAGGATTTTTTTTTTGTTACCTCTCAGAAAAACTTTTGGGTTATATATTGTGGATATTTTCACAAAATACCAATTCCACATGTACTATTCATGTACTACCTTCGAAATCACAAAATTCGCGTTCAAAAAGGGAAGAATGCGCGTGACTGTTTTGAGATTGTATTTTAAGCTAATGTTTTTAAACAATATTTTGAAAATGCAGACGTTTTTGTCTCAAGAGATATATTCCATTTGAATGTGTGCATGATAAAGCTGTCCAGAGAGTACTTTAGTACTTCCATCGTGTCCATGCCTTAACAGCTGTGTGTATACCAGGGGGAATTTGAGAAGGTTAATGTGCTGCGGGTCATGAAAATGGAGACGCTACAGTAGTGCGATATACATGTAAGCGTTGCTTACTGATTAGCGTGTTAAGATGTGTTACTATGAAGAGGACAGTTTGGTCGTGCCAATGAAAAATCCAATGAAAAAGTTAATGGAGGAAATATTAATTGAAAGTAATCAACACAGTTCTTCTGACCAATTTCTCTTCAGATTTCACTCTAACTGTATCAAGCGTCTGAGTTTTCTATATATGAGTGAACGATGACCCTATAAGCATTATTTGTTATTTCTCACATTTGGTTCTGCCTCTGAAAAGCAAAGAGATTAAACACGTGAAGTAGGCCTATTGCGTAGTATCTTTAATTTAAATAGCTTATGCTCTTACCTTCGCATTTTGACGCCATTTTGCTAGTTAATAAAGTTGATGCTGATGTATCGTTGCTTTTTCTATATCCACCCGTTAATGATTCCAAAGGGCATCAAATCTAAGCTTCGGCGATTAAAGTTGTAGAAGAGAGTATTTCTAGACTTCTTTGTTATTGGTTTCAAACACCGACGTGTCTATTATGAGTTTGTAATGTGCAGACTTCCAATTGTCTTTCTTGCGAGTTAGTAGTTACTTAGCCGTTGGTAATATATTCCTAGCTTGCAAGTAGTTTTTTGAAAATTAGTAGTTATGTTGAAAATACCGTTCCTCTGCAAAACCTACTGCATATGAAATTGCGTCACTCTTGGGAACGTTTTAATGAAGTTACAGTGAAGTATCTTTCTATGTGTGTGTGAAGATGACACAGTTCAAGCCATCTGTTAATTATACAAATAAAATTATCTATTGTCTGTAGGGTTGATACTCAAAACAAGTCCGAAGGTCAAACACTTCCCAAATACCTATTATAGAACTTATTATGTGGTTATTTTCATGCAATTTATATATGTTTAAAGTGCCTACAAGCTCCTACATAAACTTATTTATTATTTATTTATTATATTGATTTCAAAATGATCAATACTTGAAACAAATGTAAGTTATTTAAATATGTTCAAAGAGATTCCTGAACTAAATCCAGTTCTAATTTGAATCATTTCAAACAAACAGCTTTCTTCCCACTGATGACCTTTGTTCGTCTTCTTCCTTTTCGAATGATTGATGAAACATAAGGTCAACGTTAATTGAACACACACTTTAGAAGTTCAGGATTTATATTTATATTTTTGAACAAGGACAGGTATTTTGTATTTAGGTTATGAACAAATGACTCAATCTGAATCTTGGGTTTAAGGGAAAATACTCTAATCAGGCAGTTTTCGAATAATTGTATTCCACCACACACCGGAAGCATATAGCATCCTAGACACACTTGTTCTATTGAACTACAGCCTGTCTAAAAAAATGGTACAATCAGAAAAAAAATTGGTTAAATATGAAATTTCAAAATAAGTCATTCTTACTTGGTATTAAGACACACGGTAGTGTGTCCACCAAGTTTTAAAAATAACAACTAAAAAAACACCAAAAAAAAAGCCAAAAAATCATTAAAGCAGCCAAGATACAAACGACACACACCGTGAGTATATTAAAGGAGAACCCGCACAACGAATAATATTAAACAATATACACTATAAAATAATTATTGACCACATATCGAGTGGTTTCACAGAAAAACGGAATTATATAACCATAAAATGAATTAAAACCATTTTTTTTTTTTTTTTTTTTTTTAAATTCGCGCTAGTGTATAAGGTTATGCGATAAGACCGGCGTTAGGTATACATACCATAGGAAATACACATTATGAAAGCATCATGTGTAACGATGTATGACGCTACTGTGCCGTCCGTATCGCATAACGCAAAAACATATCCCATATACAGTAGCGCGAATTTCAAATAGCGCATGGTCAGACAAAATGCTTTTAATTCGTTTTATGGTTAGTATAATTCCGTTTTCCCATGAAACCACTCCATATGTGTTCAATAATTGTTTTTATAGCGTATATTGTGTAAGTTATTCTTGATACAGGTTCTCCTTTAACAGAAACAAACTTCCCTTTGTTTGACGCGCGTTTAACGAGAAATAGCACTAGGTGGCAATATCATCAATAATCACTTAACCGCTCGCAATACACAGCCAGAGCATGTATTTCAACCCACAAAAGTATATTGGACACATTTCATGTGCAACATATGAAATAAGAAAACGAAAACGATGAATTACAAATACTTTCAAACGGTCACTTATAATGATTATTAGTGGCAAGTGTGAAACTCTTACAAGTGGTCTCCTTTATTACGAAATGGATAGTAGCCAAACTTAATACATAATTTCTAGTTATCCTCATGATGTGCCTTTTAGTGATAATATTGAAGATAATTCACTCTATGCAAAGAAAATGACGTTTAGCGGGATTCTTTTGTTCAACATCACTACTGAACCATCACTTCTATCATATCCAACAATTTGCATTACATGCAGTAAGCTTCCTTCGTGGCCCCGCCGAGCGGTCTAAGCGTTGCATGTTATTGATTTACTTTTGGATAGTCTATTGTTGTCGGTTCGAGTCCGGCGGTAGCCCACGACTTTCAGCACATTAAAATTACGCAAGAGTAAGATCATTTTCTTTACTTACGGTCACCTTGGCCATTGAAGTTTATGGAATGGAAGTATAATTCATCTATAGTTCAAACATTTCCAAATCTTCTTAGATACACGGTAGTGTGTCCACCAAGTGTTGAAAATAAAACCAAAAAAAGAAGAAAAAAACAGCAAAAAAGCATTAGAACATCCATGATACAAGCGACACACACCGTGAGTATATTATCAAAAACAAACTTTAACGACCCAAAAACTACTCATAATATAATAGCTCAGCATGTATTTCAACCCTCAGAAGTATATTTGGTACATTTCATGAGCAAGATATGAATTTAGACAACGGAAACGACGAGTTAGAAATGCTTTCAAACGGTCATGTATAGCGATTATTAGTGGCAAAATGTGAAACTTAAAAAAACGATCTCACAGACCTACAGCCTTTATTACGAAATTAATATTGACAAAATTTAGTACATGTTTTCTTTTTATCCTCATGATGTGCCTTGTACTGCTAACATTGAAAATAATTGACTTCATACAAAGAAAATGATGTTTAACGGAATTCTTTTGATCAACATCACTAATGAATCCTCACTAGCATATACAACAATTCGCGTCTTATGTTACAAGCTTCCTCTGTGGCGCAGCGGTCTAAGCGATAGGCGTCATTGATTTTACTTTTGGTTTGTCGGTTGTTGTCAGTTCGAGTCCGCCTGTGGCCCACCACTTTCGGCATATTAAAATTATGCTAGTATTCAGTTCTAGTGATCATTCTCTTTAATTTGTAGGCTAACGGTCACCCTGACCATTGAAACTGATATGGAAGTATATGCAATTGTTAGTATTCAGTTATTTTCAGGAAACACCAAGGTTGTCAGTTTCGATTTTACAATGAATATTCATAACAATAGATCATATGTCTTTGAAGTATTGCGTAACAAATCTATCTAAAAAAGTATACCTAGACGGAAAATGAGAACAACAATTATTAAAATAATCCGGTGATTTTTCTCCAATTTGAAACCGAAAAATTAATATCACAGGGAAAACGTTATGACGTCTATTGTATGACGAAAAGCTGCTTCATTGCTTTCATACCAGAGACAAACTAGTTAAAAATTTATCAAGGAAAACGAGCAATAACGGTAGGACGTTTCATATAGAAGTCCCGCGGATGCAAAGAGGTATTACAATTGAATCGTCATGGGCTGTATGACGTTGTGAGTAGCGCTTGACTGAATAAATGACAATACCTCATTGGCATCCATGGGACTTATATATAGTTGTGGGCGGGAAAAACATCATATGTAACTCCAGAGCTCAAATGAAAAACCTCATATGTACCATTCAGAGCTCAAATGAAAAACCGCAATATGTAAAAAGTGGCCCCAGTGCTAACACCTCATATGGTGACATTTTGGTCATATCGGGTTCTAGATTGAATTTCATGCCCAAATATGATAGTAAATCTACGGACTTTATTTCAGAATCTGGAGTAAAATATTACCACAATATATTTGAAAGGAAAACCTTTCTAGTACTCGCATTACAGCAAGTTATTCAGTTTTTGGTGTCTGCGATAAGTTACATGTGAGGTTTTGTCATGTAAACATTGGACTACGTGACGGTGAGGGTGGCTTTTAAATGTCAAATGCACAGTGAGGTTTTCCCGCCCAGCGTCGATATGAACGTCTACCCAATAAACTAGTGCTCCTGGACAAAAGTGTAAGCGGCGGTACAAGCACACAACTATGCAATATAATTCATTGCATTGTCAGGGCCCCATATGACAAATACGCGATTCATAATACAAAATCTAAATTTCGTTGAAACTTTGGGAATGTTTCAAAGGGAAACAATTCGTCCGAATATCTAAGCTATCTTTGATGGCCAACTGGTCAAGATGTGGAAATATTGATTTTTATTTTGGGTGTTCAATCGGTTTCGAGTAGTTCGGGCCTACCTTTCGACTATTAATTAATGTTGTTCTATATAGTAAGTCTCAGTGGTGATTCATCTTTTTAGTTGAGAATGATTAATTTCATGATATAAAGTTTGAAATTCACTTACTGTTAAAGTACTGATTTTCATTGAGATTTCTTTAATATCATCGTAAATAACCTCGTAACAGGACACAGTTCATATAGTTCACACATTGCATGCACAAAATGTACGTAGCCTGTGTAGAAGTGTATTGTTTACAAATAAGTATATTACAAATATGTTCTCTAACAAAAAATATGTCCTCTGGCCTGATTGGGTTGCGTACCACTTCCAAGTAAGATTTTAAAGGTATTTCTATACATTGAATTCGAATTAATGCTAAAAGGCTAATATGGTTTTGTGAAATTCATGCATTGCTTCGGTTTGTAAATTTTAACTGTTTGCAGAGATGCCACTTTTCAAAAGGGAAAAACCATGAAATCAGCACTTTTGCTTGCCAAATTTAGTATTATTAGTTATTTCAGCCTTGTTTGGGGGTTTTCCGGGGCTTTATGGCTTTTGCCAGTTTGAAATGATTCTGAGTGAGCATCTTTATTTTATAAGTTATCGTAGAAAATAACATGCAGTTTCCTTAAAATGGCCACCTGGTCCTGTTGGCAAAAACGTCTTTTTCCTAAATGCCAAAGCAGTAGTAACTCATTCTTTTCTTTTTAAAATGTACAATACCAGTGTCTTATCACAAAAAGGGACAAATGGACCATATACACTTGCCACAATTTTATGCCCTTTTATTATATTTTTTGTGAAAAAGGGCCTAAAATATGCCGCAATATCTCGGTAACTGAAGGAATATGAATGTCAAAAACCACAAAAGTTTTATTTCCAACATAAGTACATTTATATTAAATCTCACCTTTGATAGCTATTTGATGTTCCCAAAAATAAAGGAAATATCTACCAAAAAAAAACGTTCAACGTTAAAAAAACACAAAGTTTTTAAAAAAGAGGACGAGCAGTATAAAGTGAATAAATGTTAAGAACACAAAGTATACTCAAGTGCGTATGCCCCATTGGCAAACTTGGTCCCATTTTCTACAATGCAAAAACAAAATATCATTTTCCACATCCAACCCTCCAAACAGCCCAAATATATTTTATAGTTTTCATGCTAGGGTGCGCGATGAGACAACCAGAGCAGCGGGACCATCCTAGGTCTTAGTACCTTTTTTCTGTAGGGATCTCACAGAAACTGGACAATACCCCGAAACCACCAATTAGTGAGTGCGACTCTATCACAGAACTATAACCAAATACCTTATATAGAACAGTCGACTGCAGATCAGTCGAAACACATTTTCATTGGAGAGACCATTGATGTTACAAGGAGATTTGGCTTTATTCCGCTTCTGAATACTCTCAACAACAAGGACATCAAACAAGAAAACAAAGCAACGAAGAAATATAATTTGAAAAGTATTCAAGTAAGAAAAAGGACGCCTTACACAGAAATAGAAATACTAATTCCAAACTCAAACTGCCAATATAACCTTAAGACCAAATGCAGTTGGATTGATGTAAATCAACAATTGGTCTAATGATTATGGTTCCTTTAATGAAATGTCACAAAAAATTCTCAACACGAAATTCGGACTGGAGAACATGGGACCAAGTTGCCAATGGGGCAGACGCACTGAGTATACTTGGTGCTACCTTAACATTTATTAACTTTATACGGTCGTACTCTTTGGGGAAAATTTCCTCCTCTTGGTGGTTTTTTTTACGTTGAACGTTTTTTTGGTAGAGAATATTAAAGAAGAAAGACCCGGCTTTCCAATGGTGTTTGTTTCATCTTATTTGCCTGTTGTCAATCCAGAGATATAACCATTTGTGCGATATACCAAAATCTATTTTGTGCCACTTTATGCATGGGAATGGGTTGTTTCGCCCCAGTTATGCCATGCTATCTTGAAGCTAACAAACGAGGTTGCCAACTTGACAAAAGAACACAAAACACCCCCGCATTTAAAGTAAACAAGGAAGTCTAGTTTTATTTACACAAGTTTAATAGTCAACAGAATAATAAACAATAAAAATATTTATTTCACATCAATGAAATGAGCTTTAAATTTATTACAAATTGGGTTTGTTTAAAAAATTCATGCCAGAAGGAATGTAATTGCAAACAAAATAACACTCAAATCCAAAGAAATGGTTTAAAAATATTGCACTATCTTGGCATTTACTAATTTTTGAATTTGGAAGCAAGGCATCAAAGTGTTGGTAGAATTGCGTTCCTGATACTTCAAGAACATAAAAATTCTTCTTCCACCAGGTTGGCTGTACGCTCATGCGTCTCTTCTAACAAATAACGGTATGTCAAATGTTATTCCTTATCTTAAAGCCCGCTTACTGATCATAACTTCACCCATTACGTACTGTTTTCGTACTCTTTAGAATTCTTTTATGAATGTTAATCCCTTTTTAAAGAATTTCAGATATGGTCACGTGTGAATAACTTATGTTTAATAATTCTTTCCCCGTTTTCACTTCAACCAGAAAGTGGCACAAACTCGATTTTGTGTTCCGCAGAAAACTGGAGTTATTTTCTCGATTAAAACAAGCAAATGAGATGAACAAAAATCCTGGGAAGCCTGGTCTTTCTCTTTATTATGATGTGCACATTGACTTACGTAGGTTGAGATATAATATTGAAAAAACATCGTTTTTTTGGTTGTACCATTTTTTTTTAGACAGGCTGTATGTTAAAATGCGTATAATATTGATTGCCACTGTCAAATATGCACCAACTAGAAAAGAGTCAAATTTGACCCCACTGATCTAGTCAAAAATTTGACCCCTACTTGTAGTGTCAAAAATTACTATATCTTAATATAGTAATTTTATAGTACTCATTTGGTTAATCGGGGTGCAAAAAAAATCTTGATAAAGAAAATAAGCCCAAACGTAATTCATTTCATCAACCTTGTTTGGTCAAGATGACTATATTTAGGGTCATTTGAAATTGACCCGTTTAGGGATCATTTCAACCGAAAAGGACCCCGACCTCATTTATTGTAAAATGTGTATTTTGCGTTAACTGAAAAATGTAATGTCCTGTCCACATCAAGGCTTCATTTGTGTTTTCATAAATTCAAAATATCTTCTTAAACTTTGTCTATAACAACTTTGTTTAGTTACCGATTGATGACAAATGACAATTAGTTGAGCGGATATTTGCCAGAAATATTCCGCGTTAAAAGTGTGTCTTCTCCAGAACGTGTGATAATGGGTAATTGCTGAAACCAAGAATGACTGGAATATCTTATATTTTATTCCTACAAAAGAAGCATTATTTCTCCTAACAGATCAGAACATAAATTTGTTGTTGTCTTGCTCTGGGAAGTCTATGATTTTGCATGCTGTTTAATTGCATATGTCCTCTCCAGAACAATGCCTGATCTTTGTTAAAATCCAAAGAATATAAAGTATTAAAGTAGCAGCACCTATATTCACGTGATAAGTTATTAATTTATGTTGCATATTATATTTGGAAACTACAAGGTTGTCCAGGTTTTTGTGTAATTCTTCTCTCTAACGCAAATGTTCCGAATGGATGTGTACCAGCTACATAGTTTTAAACTTTGACGATATAACTGTATAGTTCAAGAATGTAATGTGATGACACAGTGAGATTTCCACAATTTCCATTGCAAATGTTCAGCACCATTTGGAATTGTAACAGCTATAATATTTTTAAATGTTGTAAAATGGTACATCAAAGTGTGCAGCAATGTCCAGTGACCAGCACAGCCAAACATAGACAAGTATCCACCTATTTACTTAAAAAATGACCATTCCAAAGATTATATGATGATTGTTAAACAAAATGTCCTCTCCTGAATATATGGTCCTTTCTCATATCAAGTTCCACAGCTTGTGCATAACAACAAGACATTCTTGATGTCAACCTTTTACTAAACAATGGAAATGATGTTATTAATGATATATTAAAATGGAAAATAATGGTCATTTTCCCCCACATTGTTAAAAATGTTCTTAAAAACGTCGTATTAATTGTCAGCCGGTGCTCGAAACGTGCAAATAACTGTAAAAAGTCGTTTTAATATTTAATTGATTTATCATTATTATATAAAACGTTTCTATTATATTGATGTACACTGTCGCTCATAAAGTTGGAATAAAATATTTTGACCACTTTTTATGGAATGATTCTTACAGTGTGAGTTATCTATGATATCTAGGGTGTATATCGCCACACTACTTGATTGATCAGTCTCTTCCTAACGTATCACCATGGATTAACCCTTTACGAACTGTGTCCTTAAACTGAATATAAAAGGGGGTATTTGAACAGCAGATTAAAGGATTTTGTATATTTTCCACATCACTCAGTTTTACAGATAACTTATTTTTGGGTGATTTCATGCATCGAAATGTTCAATAGTACTGTTTTAAATGTCAATCAGTCACTAATATCGAGTATGGCCACCCCTGGCATGAATCAGTCCGTCAAGACCTTGCAGAATACTGTCAACACGGTTATTTATGATGCCAATGGGCAGAGCGTCCCACTCATCGGTCAGAGCCTGAGCTAACTCCTGTAGAGTTTGAGGAAGGTTGTCCCTGACATTGATGACTCGACCTAAGGCATCCCTGACATGCTCGATAGGGTTCTTATCAGGGGAGCAAGCAGGCCATTGTATCTGCACCACCCCCTCTGCCTAAAGAAATTGTCTCACTACAGCGGCCCTGAACGGTGTGGCGTTGTCGTCTTGCAGCCGAAAATTGTTTGCATAAACCCTTCTTGCATGTTGCAGGCAGTGCTTTTCCAGAATGTCCAAGTACATGACGGCGTTCATGTTTCCATCTGGCACCATCAGTGACGTTTTTCCTCCAAAATAAATACCGGCCCATACGCTATCACTGAGCTGCCACCACCTTGAGTCGATTCCTGAATACAGTCATCTCGGACGAACCCTTTGTCTTCCATCTTGATGGTCAAAGATGTAGCGGCTCTCGTCCATAAAGGCAACATGTCGACAGTGTCCGAGTTGTAATCTTCTGTGCTTCCTAGCCCAGCGAAGTCGAGCAACTCTGTGGTGGACGGTTAGGCATTCGTCTTGCTCGGTAACCATGTTGAAGTAATCTCCGATTTACAGTTTGGCGGGAAACGTTGATTCCAAAGTGTCCTCTCCACAAACGACGTTGGTATTTTAAGGGCTCTACGGCACTGATTAGGTAGTCGGCGATCGTATCGTCTTGTAGTCAATCATCGTGGTCGTCCTGGAGATTGTCGTGGCCTTAAATGACCCACCTCTCGATGATGTCTGAGGATCTCTGCGATATGCTGCACAAATGCCTGGATTGGCCGTGCAGTTAGCGCTTGCATGCATGGGGACGTCAGCAAATTAAATTTTAACATGTGCGGCGGTGGACCTGGCTTTTAATATCATAAGAGCCCAGGTGATTTTTGAAAATCTGAAGAGTTTGTGCGCAGCGAATATAATTAGTGAGAAGGTTCCATTCAGGCAGTGTCCTAGGATATAATGAATTCTGGTAACAATTCTTTTTTGTAGTAGCACTTGTAGTGATCTGGTTATAAATAAATGACCCATTGGTACGTCTTTTTCATAGGTCTGGGTACAGTCGATGTGGTTTCTTTTAAAAGATGGGAGATATTACTTGGTATAAGACCATGGGTTTCTTTGTAGATGGTGTGGAGCCCGGCTTTATTCCGTCTAGATTCAAGGCTGTCCCACTTTAGGTCCAACATCTTCCAACATCTTTGAGACACTGGAAGTACGGCTGTAGTCATTAAAGACAAATCTGGCGGCTCTTCTTTGGACTTTTTTAGAGTATCTTTAGAATTTTGTTGATATGGATCCCATATGGTATGACAATATTCTAGCAGGGGACGGACCAAAGCAAAATAAGCAGTTGTTTTAGTAAATCTACTACAACTGGGAAGATTTCTCCTGATGAGACCCAGAGTTCTATTTGTTGGTAATCTGGTTTAGGGCCTATATGCTTGTTCCATTTCATATCGGACGTCAGTTCAACTCCGAGGTAGTGGTAATTATCGACGCCTTCAAGAATATGGTTTTACGATGAAACTCTTTTTGTGGGTGATCCTCATGGTGAAGCACTTTGAATGGTTAAAACATCTGCCATGTTTTCCCCAGGAGCAGAGGTTATCGATCCAAGAAAGAATGTTATTTCTTATACCGACATGACGGAGCTTTGCCAGAAGACGTTGGTGGGAAAGAGTATCAAAAGCCTTGCTGAAATCCATGATAATAAGGTCAGCCTGACTTCTCTTGTCCAAAATCTTCTGCAGGTCATCAACCAGGGCAGAGAGTTGAGTCTCACAAGACCTTCCTTTACGGAAACCATGTTGTTGATCAGCTAGGACTTCAAACTCCTCAAAATGACACATAATAAGTCCATGGATTGTGTTCTAATAACTTGCAGATGATTAACGTCAAGAAAACAGGTCTGTAGTTGGATAGTGAAATATTTGCTTTTTAACCAGTCCAAGGGTAATGAACCAGTGGAGACCGACTTCTGGGACAGTTTCTGCAGAATTGGAGCAATACTACCAGAACACGTCTTCAGAACACGGGCTGTTTGGGAATGATGCACAATATCTGAATCTGGAATATTTGCAGGGAGAGGTCTTTGAACTCAAAGTCGGAATTTTATATGCACGTATAAAAAATCCAGAATCCGATAAATTGTACTGTTTTGACTTTAATATGTGGATTTTAAGTTGAAGTTAATGTTAGCACATCTATGCCAGTAACCATGGTAACATAGATCTATGTATTGGTATGCATGGATTTTTATGATTTTTTTCCGATGTTCAGGATTAGCAAATCGTTGCCTATCCCTTTACTGTAAAATAAAACGAATTTCGTATCATCGTAATCAGCATAGTATGTGGGAAATACGAGTTTGTTGTTCTCAACGGGAATACCTTCACGTACAACCCTATTCCTTTCATTAATTATAGTAGTTTTCAAAAGGAGTGACACCTTATTAAAAGTTTTACGTGTTTCCATTCACCGTGAGAGGCAAGAGGGTTTATTTTAAAGGCCACTGGTAAAAAAGTTTATGGTACTCGTACAATGTACAGTAATATAGTTAGTAAATAACTGTTAACCTGAAATGAAATATATTATTTCATAACAAAGATAGCGTGTGTATTGCAATTGGAGTATCAGAATGAAAACATCAGAATTTTTTTAATAACGTTATTTGAACACAACTTACCTTTGATTGGCAAATATTATTCCTTATCACAGCATAGGAGAAATAATGCATTCTTATTTTCTTTTTATTTCGCCATGAAATTGGCTATCCAACTCACAAGAGATAAGCGCAAAGCGAGTTATGAGTTCCTTGACATTCCGGCCAACCATGGCATTATTCTTTTATCATTAACCATTATGTAGGAACTGAATTCATCAGTTTCCAGTAAGCCAAATCTGTGCAGGACTTTTCTATCATGGCCACAATGTGTTTTGTATGTTGTAATTACACAAAGGCCTAGTGTCCACATGTCCAAGGATTGAACTCTCACTCAATAGCCATCCTTTGGAAATGCCTCTCATTTAATTTCAAACCGGTTATAGTATAAAACTGAAAAACTTAATGTACCGTATTATATTGAAATGCTTTCAATGTTTCCTTTTCATTGTTGTGGAAATAGCCTTCTTCTCTTATCTTTACCGCTAGCAAAATATGCTTTCTCCTAATAAATTAATAACAATGACAAACCGACTTTGTTGCACTGGGAAAAAAAAAAATTGGCTTTAGGAATCTTACATTGAAACCCCTTCTCTTAAAATATCCATTTCTGTTTGTCTTTTGAACTTTATGGGGCACTCTAGTGACTCATTCTATTTTTGGGATAAATGTTTGGATATTGCTGAACAAGAGTCAAGCATAGTGTCCCTTAATTGTTCTTTCTTTTATACTAACTCATGACAGAGAATGAATATTTATTAATCTTTCCCTGGAGATAGCCAGCGCACCAGTGGTTGAAAAAAAAAAACCATGTCCACTTGGCCGGATTCGAACACGCGATGTCCGTTTTGCTAGAACGGCGCTCTAACAAACTGAGCTATTAAGACTGGGTTATTTGGGAGAAGAGCGATAGATTCATCTATACGTGTTAGGTCCTCGAAAGGTGTCCTTCGCTTTCCTAGCGGATAGCATCAGAACGGTATATTTACACTTACAAATTTATATTTGTTTGAAGCTATTCCTCAAATTTCAGGTATTTTGATTCATTCAGATGAATCACTGATAGTGTCTTTAACAGAGAACATGGGGACCTCACTAAAATCAAACTGGACAAAACACAACGTCGCAACATTGTTGACACATGATGGACATGTTAATGTAAGTTTAATGTACAGTCATTACCGAATCAAAGCAAATTATAATGTAAACACAGAGTGTCTAATATCCACTTTTTCATTAGTTCATATTTACAAAATGGCAAATAAGTACAAAATAATCTCGTATTTTATAACGGAACGAAAATTTACACGTGAATATAATAGGATTCATATTACCATAACACATTACGGTCCTATTCTATTTTAAGCTAAGGAAAATACTTAAAAATGCAATTAAAAACAATTATTTGAAGAATATTTAGAGTCAAATGGAGGGAATAGTATAATTAATAAATGGTTTACACACACACACGCACACACACACCACCACGTACAGACACACAACACAACACACATACACACACGACACGCCCCCCGATTTAAGTCTATTAAATTTTTCATCTTGATAAGAATGGCATTCACCCCAAACCCCCAATGAAAGTTTCGCTTGGATATTTCAACCCGTTTTAAAACGAGAGCTAAAAAACGTGATTGTGTTAGTCCCCATAGAGGTTATAACTGTGCAAACTTATTGTGACCAAAAGGGGACATGTTTGCGCTCAAACAACCAAACCAAATATCCTTTAGCCCTACGATTTCACAGGGTAAATGAGAAAAATAGTAGCTTTCTTTTGATACCAAACGCTTGACCACTTCCGGCCAAATCTGGGTTCCCTGGGGACGAGGTATTAGAACTCGGACATGGACCATTATAGCATCAGAAGTTTACGTCAGTGTATTGCAAATACAGACCAACACTGCTCAATCCGAAAAAAAAATCCTTCAGTCTTAGCGTCATTCAAATCATTCAAGCAAATACTTTTATCAGTTTTGAAGCAATTAATAAAAAGATGTTTGTCAAGTCAGCTTTTTCTTGCGTAATGATAATAACAATAATAATATTGGATGGCTGGGTTGATAAACAGAAAATATCGCCCAGGCTCATTGCCGTGACGCAGGGGGGGTGCGGTTGCAACTCCCAAACCAAATACCACAAAAGGTGCAAAAAGGTCCACTTGTGAACTAATTTTTTTTTGGTTAAAAGTAAACCATTTAGACAAAGTTTGAACAAGAGAGTTCCCTTTTGGTGATAAAATGTTCAAAAAGTCCAAAAAAGAACCATTTTCTGAGAGGTTAGGTCCCCAAACTTTTTTCTACCAAACAAAAAAGGTCACTTTTCGAAGTCCCACCCCCCCCACAAAAAAGCGTACGGCCCTGCCCAGGCTTGTCTTCGACTCTCCCGACATTTTGATTTACACTCAGGCCGATATTTTCTTGCTATGAACCTCAAGAATCAGTATTAATGTTCAAAAATAAAATGCAATCAAACTACGCTGTTCAAACTAAAATAAGGGTCAAAAGTATGTGAATACTTTTTACCATTGTCAGGAACTATAGAGGACAATTTTAGTAAGGGTAATGCACGGTCTAAAATATTGCTGCTCAACATTAAGCACTTTTCACATGGTTTGCTTGCCCATTGGCTTAGAACTGACAGATAATGGGACAGGCACAAAATTGTGATTAACACGGTTCATGGTCATGTGGACAATCTAAACGTTGGCAGATTGCTTTTTGGCCCCCGTATCCATGTTTAAAGGATGCAAGCAATAATCATGATAAGGGAGATGAGTACAAGAGATATTGGTTACTCTATGCTTCTAGGGGACAGCGTATGTAAATCGCCTGCAAAACGTGATGTCTAAATTAACATCACATCTTTTGGGCACTGGTCACTAAGTAATGTTACCAATCAGATAAAAACCCGAGCTATTCCGGTGTAGAATAGAAGTAATTATTGTCCGGCGTACTCATAGATCGGGACAATGTGAACAATGTGAGGGCACTCGATTCAGTTGCCTCTTCACGTAACATAGTTTCACGCTTTATTCCGGGTATCGTCTATGGGGCCCGGCCTATGGCTCCCGCCGGACTATATTGCTATCACCACCGGTTAGAAAAAACGATGAAAATAAACACCATGATATTGGTGTACTTGTTTTGTTTGTATTGTTGGTTTGCCGTCAATTTAGGTCGTTAATATATCTACATAGTTATGTACATAAAAGGAATACTTGAATGAAAAATACGTAAACATAAACAAAATAATAAAACTTCTGGAAAAAAATATACAAGAAGCCCCAAAAAATAATAAAGGCTGACGAAATCTTATAAAAATGGGGTCACTCAGTGATTTACAGGTATAGTCCAGGTCGCGATATTTTGTTTTGTACATAGTTGTATTGTTTGTTATTTTTTTAATTATCATTTAGTTGGGCATGAAGTTCTCTTTTTGAATGATTGTGCCTTTTTGGCAAGAGTTCAATATGTACCCTCCTTTAAAATTTTAAAAAAAGAAAAAACCTAAAATTTTTTTTATTTTGGCCTTAGGGTTAGGGGTCTTTGTTAGTGTTGGCCATAAATAACCACATTTTGTTTTTCCTGTACAATTTTAAAGGGGGTACATATGGACTCTTTCCTAGTCTTACTTTCGCAGAATAACCCTCTACCCTGTGGCTCAACCTAGTGTACGAAACCTGTCCTTTCTGAGAGTGGGTTCGTCACCGTTGTGCATGGTGTGAAAGATACATCCTGTCCAAAGTGTGGCTGACTTTTTTTCATATTAGAAAAAAAAAAAAAAAAAAAAAAAAACAGCATTTCCCTCTGAGGAGACCTTGGAAAAATGTTCATACCGAATGTTCTTATTCGACTTTTAAACTTTTTGACCTCTTTATACCTCATTGATTTATCATATTATGGTCCACATCAGGTAGACTGAACTTTGCTTCAGGTCGAAAATTTGAAAAATAGAAGAGTGGTATAAACCTTGAGGTTATGTTTAAAGAAGTACGTAAAGCGAGCGAAATGGAAGTCTAGGTCTAGTAAACTGAGTGGAAATTATTATACTATACTTTTAAGTGGGACGAAATTTCAATTGCTCTACTCGTAAATTGTATCACCTATTTAAATATATCACCCTAAAATCAAGCTTTATTGCCGAAACTGTGTTTATTTGTGTTCAGACGTAGTGGAACAACAACAAATGTCACAACGCTCCATTATTAACAACTTTGATTCTGGTTAAATAGGTTTTAGTGCACTTTAGTGTAACTTTTAATGAGTAGAGCCATTGAAATAATGTTCTCACTTAAAAGTAAGTTTTAATGAGTAGGTTTTCCACAATTCAGAATTAATGTGGTGGTCAGCGGTTAGCGTAAGATAGATACCGTGAAGTCTACTACCTACCGGCCACGCAGGTGCATGCCACGCGTTCCACATTCACGATAGAGGTTTTAAATATATTATTTTACTCGCCCTGTGTATACATCTGCGATCCATGAGGTTATTGTTTGAGAAAATAAAGCACATATATTTGTATAGATATTTGTGATGAATCACTTTATAGAAGCAACCACATCAAAAGTAATGTCCATAAACACAGCCAGGCCGATAAAGAAAGCCAAGGTTGCCCCAAAGCTCTTGGCACAAACGTGTGCTGAGACGGCTCCTGGTATCAACGCTTGAGTAACGACTGTTGACCCTGTGAAAGGAAAGAGTGATAGAAAAGTTTTTTTACTTTTTTCAAATATTGGAACTTAGTAGAAAAACTCTCTTCAATTATGGAGGTAAGTTGCTTTGTATAAAACTTAGAGTGGTCAACCCGTAGATTGTGCCATTGTTATGGCGAATGGGATGCAGGGGGGAAAGACACATTGCAGCAGTGCGCTTCCATTGACGAAAAGTTACCATTCAATTAGGGTCATTTTGCAAAATATCGAATGGGCAACAATATTAAGTGTGGAGAACTTATGGACGATACATACCACAGCTGAAAATTAAAGCACGATCAGTCCTAGGGGAAAGCAGCAAAACGAAAACAGTACATGACAGACCATCTGACTGGTGGTGGATCTGTCGCTCCGCTATCACCATGGTTGCTTGGTTCCGGGTATGTGCTGAAATTTTCCAATAAGAATTGATTTGAAGCTATTTGAATAGCGCTGCGAAATTGGAAAGCGTTTGAAATATTACACCGATATTCTCCTCTTCGGTCCAAAATTCAGATAACCTCCAAAAGGTACAGACATCATGAGACCCATCGGAGAGGACTACAGCATACGGATTTAAAAAAAAAATCTTTGAGATATGTTTATTACCTGGCATGTTAACCCGGGTTGTTGCATTATTATATGATGCTCTGGATATCCTGGATAGGCAGGTGGCTGCAATTACAAAACAAAACAAACAAATAACTCAAATATGTATGTAAGGAATATTTCACCCTCAATGGCATCCGTATCTTAGAATAAATAACAATGTGTAAAATGTATGTTAATTTGAAAACGATATGTATGATTCCATAGGGACCCGTTGTCTGTAGCTCTGTTTCAGAGCCATCGTTCACTTATTTATTTATTTGTTTGGTTTAATAGTGAAAGTCCCGGTATTTCTGTAGAGGCTCCCCATGACTCGGTGGCAATGTTGTATGCTTTCATGTCTCTCTTACAGACATCTTTGAAGGGTAGATACGGACGGCCTCTGCTTCTCACCAGTTGCAAGCATACCATAAAGAAGGTCTTTAGGAATATGACCATCATTCATCCTGATTGAGTGATTGAAAATCAACTAGACGCTGTTCAGACATCAGTCTTGCAGATCAAGAATCGGCCTTTACAGCAACACAAGCAGATGTTATTACCGCTCATGGTGTTATCCGGTGGTGTTCTTGTGACGGAAGGATGCCAACCAACCATGATTGGAATAGTACTATTGCTGTCGTTGATGTGTTTGACAAAGTGAATTACTTGAGGTTATGATTCAGAGGAATGAGCAAGCTGGAATGAGCAATATACGGTATACAAACTAAAGCAAACTGCCAATAATGCTCACGAATATGAGGCCTGAATTTAGTATTCAAACATAGTCGGAACTGCCGGGGATCTAGTACAAGGCGATGATCATTCCTGCCCATACACCTATATTTAAAAAAATGGTCATCATTTGTTTTCAGGAATTTTCTGGCAATTTTGATCACTCAGCTATGTATTCAAGATACTAGTATATTCCGATCTTATTCGATGACAGTAAGAGTAGTGGCGTTACGATCGTGGTAGCAGATTTAGCCCATTGGCCTAGGTTTGAGCCAAAGGAATGAATTGTGCCGCCGCCTTCGCGCGCATTTTGTCCAGTCTAATTGTCATTTGTTGGAGCAAGTCGCCGGGCGACAACTTGAAAACTTTTCTCCCTTCTTCTCTCCTGGCTCGATTGCCTCGGTACGCCGATGAGTGAGAGCAAATTAATAAGATCCAGAAGCATGTTTTATAATTCATTCTTGGTGGAATTTAAAAAAAATAAATTAAAATCGCAGTCCACACCCTTCATTGGGAGACACCATTTCAAAGGGATTTGAGAGTGTTTCTTAGTCTACATTCTCCTAGTTTGTTCGCTGCGTGAATATAATGACTCTTAGAAGACCACCGAATGTTGCTTCTGCAGAACCAATAAATACAAATCACGCCCACTGTCCTGTTTGGCATCTTTATTATTTTAGCAGTATTTACTTTGTGCAATTCTTTATGTATTGATTCGATATACCAATACATTTCTATATGGGAAATTATTGCAATAATAGTTCATTGTTTGACATGTATACAAATATATATATTTTAAGCCGTTCTGAAAGAGGGATGTTGCAAAGAACCATAAACGTCTGTCTATTCAAAATCACTCTGAGACTAGTGACAATATTTTCATAGACAGGGCGTTATTGGATAGGCCGTTCAATTCGACGTTCATGATTCTTCACAACCTTCCCACTGTCTTATCGCCTACCCTCTTATGTTAATATTTTTATATCTTAATTCCACTCGCTATCTTTTATTTTGAGGTATTTTGTTTTTAATTTAGTTTTAATTCAACCCTTGTGGTAGAATAAGATTTTGTAATCATGTATAATATACTTACAGGTTGAGGGTAGCCTGCTGTACTGAGTACTTGACCATGAGGTGCAGCCATAGGAAGACCAGGATAGGGAGGTGGCTTTAAGAGCAAAAAGTAACGCCATTTTATTTATATTGGAATTACTTGTTATGACAACACCTGTTGTCATCGCTGTATTTTATCTTCTTGAGATTGGCATAATTACAGTATACCCTTCGCACCTACTCTTATAATGTGCTTTATTCCGTTAACATAATGAAGCACATGATACAAATTCGATGCGAAGGGTATAATTGTGCCTTGAAATATAACAATGATTTTATTTTCAACTCTAGGCATACTACACTGTAAAACAATGATGATTAAAATGTATCCACCCCATCTGTTGGTTAAAGGGGTAGTCATATTTACAATTTCATCTTAATTGACCATCATACCTCATCTGTAATGTTCAGATATTTCAAACCATTTTGGGGGGATTGGGACGAAGGGACTCATCCTGTAGCGGTAAACACACCCGGTTCGGTGGTTTGAAATATTAAATAAAGACACTGTCAGTCTTCTATGCACTGCAGTGAGTGCATTGTCGATTTTATGGATTACTTTATCTGCAACATCGAACCCAACTGCGAATACAGTATCAATTTATTGGGCCACCGAAATGCAGTATTTGCAAAGTGCCCCAATGCAGCACTGCAGATGCGATAAAAATACAGACCTTTATTTCTGGGAATATAGTATAAATAATTTTGCAGTTTTGGCGAAAACACGAACATTGAAATAAAAATATTCAGATGGCCGGATTCGAAAACCAAACAACCTTGTTTTACGTAGAACGACGCGCTCTTCCATTTCAGCCACGGGAACTGGATAAGTAAAGAGCGAAGATTAAATTGTTGTTTTGCTGCTATGAGTCGTAATTATAACAAATATTCATGTGACATTGTTTTGAAATACGCTAGTTCCTCATATTAAACTTAATTGACCTAACAGATGCATACACATATTAATCAATGCAATATTACCCTTGTTCATCTAGTTTGAAACCAATGGGAGGAGGTAATATATGTGCAGACTGTTGCGCAGATTCATCAATCACAATTTCCTCCATTTGACCTGGTTGTATAAGAATAAGAGAAGTTAAAAACATCGTCATGGCACCAAAGGTTAAAAGAGTTGACGAAAGAGCTACACTAAAAATCCCAGTATTATAAGTGCACTGAAGCCCGGATAATTTGCTCAGGTACGTGACACACTATGGTACACTAGCACGATTGAAACATGAAATATTGCGAAGAAAGCCTGTCTTGTCACATGATACATTTTAGAGTGTATCCCCATGATCAAAATGCTATATCGGTTTTATTAGTGCAATATAAATCAAATATTCAAAATTTTAGATCAAAAACCAAGTCTAGGGGTCAGTGGACATCCCAGACAGGCTTCATTTTTTTTAAATGGATATTGTACTTGAACTTAAAACCAAAACTGATACCAAATAGTGGCAAATAAAATAACTATAAAAAATCTTATTAAAGCGGCACTGGCACCTTTTTTTACAAAATATGAAATTTCTTCAATTTGCTCTCAATGATAGGTGTAGGCCATTGGAAGAACAGAGATATATTTTACACATAAAAATAAACATACCCCACAACAGATAGGGACATGATATAAGGATAAAGACATCCAGGTAATTTGTAGGCCAACTTTTAAGTTTTCCTAACTTTAATCAACAATGTGTATATACATGAATATTTTTGACTCGTATCACTGATATTAAAACCACAAAGGTTCTAGACCGGTCAAACAGTGTGCTAGCGTGAGAAAACATGCAACGGAGTGCGTGTTCTTGTGTTAAACGCCATTTTCGTCCTCGTCTGCTGAATTTAACGTCGCCGGCGACGTTCGGCGACGTTAAATTATTAATCGTTTTCTGTGTACCCATAAGGGGAAGCTGCGTTCTGGTCTTACTCATTTCGGGTGAGGGCTTTTGTATATACAACTTTTACAACCATGCAAAAAGATAGGTTTTGAAAAAATTTTGAGGGCGCCTATTTTTCAAATGTTGCAGTGTCTCTTTAAAATAATGACCAGTAAGTAGTTGTAAATGGGTTATATGAAGAAAGGGGTGATTTGAAATACCTTCAAATAAAATAAGCTTGTTTGTTTGTCATGGCAAGGTGCGACTCAATAGTCAATGTTTCCTCCATCTGCATTGATGACATCATACTATATAGATGGCTGATGTTTTGTTGAGGATGTGGTTTTCATGCTCGCTGATATTCCACCAAGGTGAGTCAGTGCAGTCTTCTCCTTTACGTGTCGATGTGCTTCACAATTCACCTGGACCCACAGAGTCCCCATCAAGTTGAGAGCAGGTGACTGCCAATGCAAATCTCGCACTCCAATGTCAAATAGATTCCTTGAAGATCAGGGTACTAATTGACACCATCAATTGGCCAGCCAAGCCACCTGATGTGAAGCAGATCGACACATAAGAAGTACACACACTGGCTCAACTTGGTGGAATTATCCAGCGAACCTGAACCACATTGCCTCACACGAACATCAACACTCGGTAAACAGTATGAGGTAATGCTGCATGATGTCATCAGTGCAGATGGAGAAGACATTGACTATTAGTCTCACCATAAATATAAAACAATTAAGCTGTATTTTGATTTGAAACGGGCATTTCAAACATTACATCTTTCTTTCATGAAAAAAGTGCAATATGCAAGAAAATTGACTTACTTGATACTGATGGGTGAAACTGTAAAACTTACATCTCATTGTTTGTTTGTTTGAAATAAAGGGTGCTTGGTGGGTGATTGTTGTGAAGTAATGTTTATGATAAGGACTCGGCCAGTTTAAAAAACGTTTGAATAATGTTTGTACTTGCCCCGGACGCAGTTCTTGCATAAACATGAACATCTTACTCTTTATTTCAACCTAGCTACATTTCTAATTTCTTTTAAAGGACACAATGCATAGGACATATATCAAGGACATTTTAATGAAAGGACCACGTACTTAAATCACTTCCTCCAATTTGAAAAAAACAATTGTGGATGTTTACCTTTTGTAAAAACAGTAAAAAGAGTAAAGAGTTGCAGACAATGCCTACCACCAAAAATCAAGGTGTTGACATCCTTTCCAGAATTTAGAGTGTTTCTATCATGTATTTGATACAATTAAAAAGCATTCAGACATTCTGGATCAGGATCATGGTCTTAGTTCGAACTGTCGTAAGTCCGAAACGTTTTCAGTCCAAAACGTCATCAGTCTGGATTGCACATTTCCTACATCTGAGGGGCTCGTCAGTCCGAAAACAATTTGAGCTTCATCAGTCCAAAAAAAGTTCGCTAGTCCAAATATACAGAACACATCGCCAGTCCGACGGTTCCTCACTCCGATTTTTTGTTGTTGCTAGGTTCGTCACTCCGAAACCTCTTCAGTCTGAAAATAAGATGTAGGCCTACTCTTTCAGGCCGAAGATAAAATGCACCGTTTCAGTGCGATATTAAAATGCACTGTTTTTTAATCCGAAACGTCTTCAATCTGAAACGTAGTCAGCCCGAATCTGACACATCGTCAGTCCGAATCTCAAAAGCAGGTCGTCTGTCCGATTCCCAAATGTACGTCCTCAGTCCGAATCTCAAAAGCACGCCATCACTCTGAATCTAAAAATTAACCCTGAACTCCTACCCTAATCTTAACCCTAAATCCTAAACCTGAACCCTATCGCTAACTTTGAGATTCGAACTTACGACGTGATTTTCGAATTCGGACTGACGATGTGCTTTTCAAATTAGGACTGACGACTTGCTTTTGAGATTCTGACTGAACACATGCATTTCAACTTCGGACTGACGACGTTTCGGACTAACGACGTTTCAGACTGACGACGTTTCACACTAAAAGAGTACATTTAATTTTCGGACTAAACTAGTGAATTTTCTTTTCGGACTGACGGCGTGTTTTTCAAATTCCGACTGAAGGTGTTTCGGATTGACAGCGTTTCGGACCGAAGACGCTTTCGACTGATGATATTTTGGACTGATGCTGGGACCCTGTGAACGGTGGACTAGCCGAGATTAGCTAATAGTATTAGTTACTTCTCCTTTTTTACAAAATGTAAACACCCAAATTGTTTTTAAATTTGTGGAAGTGATTTCAGTAAGGGTCCATTTCTTTATGTCTGAATATATGCCATTCTTCAAAAAGTAAAATCGAAATGGGAATTGGAGATACAAAAGATGGAGATATTGAAAACGACTTGTAACGACAGAGTTTGTGCGTCACAGTGGAAATTAAAAAGAAATGTAGGTGTTTAATGGTTATGAATAAGTAAATCTGAACAAGATTGTTTGTTGTTCAATTGTTGATTGAAGTCGTAAGATTAAGAGACTCTTACAAAAGAGCACAGTACGACTTTCTTGATTTCACTGATATGCCACGGTAGCCTATGTTAAAAAAAAACCTAAGGTAAAATAACCCTATTAGCCAGGTAAATTTTCAAGACGATATTTTCCGTTGGTATTTCGTTTTCATAATTTCTTGATTACAAAAGAAAGATGGATCTTTTGACTTTTGAAGTCCTGAACTGTCAACTATACATTTTACAGTAACGCATCGTATGATTTGCAGGCGTATCATGTAAATCAATTGAAATAACAAAATATTCCCAAATAAATGTGAAACCATTAAACCCAACATTTGTTTCATATGTATAGCTTGTATGTATACTTACTTCCAGTAGAGTTCACGTGATTTTCGGTAGAAGCTGCGTTGTCGGCCATTTTGGTTTTTTTATTTTTGTTTATCGAAGTGCTGTTATAATCCGTGACGGATGCTCTGACGTGCACGTCTAAATGTCTTGTCAGTGCCGTACTTCGGTGTAGTAGTTGAACTTTGAATCTCTTATCACGATATCATAGTCTCGTTTCGTCATTACGCTATTTTTGCATTTGATTAATATCGAAGATTACAGGGACAAAAGTAATGTTTGATGACTACACAGTTGTCAAGTGTCTCTTTTTCTTTCCGTTGCCATGTCCAGCCTGTATCTCCCCTGTATATCCCCCTCCATCTTTCTCCCTGACTCTCTGCCCAGTCCCTTTCCCCTTTCTCCCTTTCTCACTTCATTTGTCTCTTTTGGTACTCTCTTCCCCAACACTAAACATTTTTCTCTTTCGACCCCTCCATTTTAGATAAGATTTCACATAACATTTGTCCCTAAAAATATGAAATTTCTGATTCTGCACTAATGTAAATGACAGCTTTCTATCAAAAATATCCCCATGTGAAAGGATTAAGCTGAGAATTATTTTTTGGTACAAACACTTTGAAAATTTTAATTTACTATAGGAGCAAATACTAATATAAATTCAGGCTATTTTATTTTGAAATTAAGCAAATCAAAATCGCCTTTATTTTTCACTTTCAAGGCATTTCTGTAGCCAAATACAAGGTAAGAAATCTATTGGGATCCTATCTATATGAAATCACTACATATATGGGATGCCCCAAAAATCTCTCGTTGCACACGTAAGTGTTAGACAGTCCTACGCCATTCACCTGCCCGATATGGCGTACAGATGCATATAAACATGCAGTTGTACATGAATTTAATAATTAAGAAGTTACACCCATTTAAAAATAATAAGCTGCAGGGCCGTAGCCAGGGGGTGCGGGGGTGCAACGCACCCCTCCCCCCCCCCCCCAAAAAAAACGGCAATCTGCAAAAAGGTCCGCTTTATCATGCTGACGCTTGCCGCTTTTTGCCTCTAACGCCGGCCCGAGGCATATTTGAATCGAGGTTCAACTTCTAATAGATAAAATTTCCATAAAGGTATGGTTTTATACCATAAAATTAATGTTCAAATTGTCAAAAATCGCAGAGCTTCCGGGGGGATTCGCCCCCTGGACCCCACCAGGGGCTTTCCCCCTGGACTCAAGGCGGGCCCCTGAAAGCATAGCCCGAGGTTGCTCTGGCTTTTTCCGCTACGATAGCCCCTACTATCTCCTCTCCAATAGAGTTGTTAGGAGGTAGGTACGGACGACGTCAACGCTACGTGAACGAGCTACTGAAAGCATGGCACATGGGTTGCGTATGTCTGTCTAAGCGGACTGAAATATTACGTTCAGGATCTTTCCCTCTTTGTTCTTTTTTCCATCTGATTTTTCTAATTGTTCCCTTTCCATTAATATGCTGGACAAATCCTTTCCAAGATTGTTTTATGTAGGCAAGGGGAAAATACGGGGGGATTCATTTTTGTCAGGTCAAACTTTTCGCATTCCCCCTTCACTTCCATTTTAAAAAATCACATTTCTCTACACTAAATGGCCCTTTTTTGTACGTTTTTGAACATCTCATGTCAACAATTTTCAAAAATTCAGCAAAAAGTGGACCCCCCCCCCCCCCCGCGTACGGGCCTGGGTACATACATAACCATAATAACGCTACGTAACAAGAAGGAAATCATTGTATGGTATATGTGATTTTTTAAGACACCCTAATCGCAAATTATCACAAAATAGACTTTGATCGCAAACACTTCCTCGTTTATACATCCGTCTTTGGCTTTGCAAACACCTCTTTTAGGAATCGCAAATGCACTAATAATTAATTGAAATGTCATTTCGGTAAGGCTGATGCATCGCAACCGCGACCTAAGCCCGTCAGAATACTTAAAAAGGTTGACTCATTCCTACAGGCCAAATTTCTTCAGAATTGAATTGAGAAAATCTTTTAAAAATAACATTTTATTCCAGCAGATTATTGAAAGAATTGTGTAGGGGAATTGTGCAATTTTACGCAAAGTGTCAAATTTGGTAGGCCTACAGAATTCGGTATAGCCAAACATTTTAGGCTAGGGCAGGCGGTGGCGGCCAAGAAATCCCTTTAGACGTCGCCATACCAGCATTTTTAAATGGCGCGAAAATTTAATATTCAAATGCATTTTCTCAAAATTGCTTCTACGAACTAAAAGTTCGCAGAACAAAATTGAAGGAATTCATCAAGCCGTTTTGAAGGAATCGATCAGGTAAATTGGATCAAATAATGCCGATTTAGGGATTTTTGCCACAGAGCTCCACAGGAGCTCGGCACCCTCCGAAATCCCAACTTAGTATCGAACATCGGGTGTTCTTCCCCCTGGGTTTAACATGCAAAAGCGAAAAGTTGAGGACAAATTCTGATTTTTAAAAATCTTGTCAAGGAATATTTTCTTATTCCAAAACCGTTGGAGATGAAGAATCCATTCCACTGCAAGGATTATTTGGGCCAAGGGGACACCATTAACCGACCCACTTTAAAAACACTAAATTGGTTTGTGGTTTCATTCCCAATGTATGCTCGCCCAATTGGAGACATTTTAAAGAAAGCATTGTGTTATTTTCATATCGTCACGAATCCCTTCCAAAACAAGGCCAATCTCCAAAAGTGCACATTTGAATATCGGCCGATTGAAATTTTAGAGAATTATGAAACTTGCATTATCTAAATGATTTGAAACATTTTAGGAAACTGATTTTATGTGTACATGTGGACATTGAAACGTTTCTTCATTTGAGCCTCTTTCATTCAAGTACCTTGTTTTCCTGGTCAAATTTAATTATAAAGTGTTGTCCCTGTTTTGCAAAAATTAAAACGTCCTCTTCTAAGTCAAAGGAGACCAATGCACATTGGCTGTTTTGGCGTACCTCACAAAGAGTCGATCGAATGCGCCTCATACGGTGGTAGTGAACATGTTGAAGCATACTTAATCTGGCTGAGGGGCTATAATGACTATTCTTTTGTATATTTTCTAGCCGTCGTCAAGCTCTTACAGGCAAATATGCAAGGAACCTAGAACAGAGGGCTGATTAGGTTCTATTTTTTTTATTTGTAATTAGGAATTGATTTAAAACAATCAAATCTAAATATTCTGTACAATATTAATTACATCAATGGTCATAATATATTAAGTTGAAGGAAACCTGTAAAAGCTGTATTTTACGGGGTTTTATTAGCAATGCTGCCAGAATTTTCTTGTACAATGTATAGTATTTTTCTGTAAACCGAAGTACTTAATAGTATAATTTGAAAATTCAATAATAATGTACGATAATGTTGATACTCGAAAAAATCGAATAAAAACTCCATTGTAGTCGTTTTAATACGCCTAGTAAATTGGACATTAAAATTTCAGCATTTTGGCTGTATTTCCAAATTGCAGATCGGCCCTCTGCGTAAGCACCTAAGGACATCCAAAGTGTAATGTTCTACTAACGTTTGAAACCTGGGTTTTGTGAATTATGTTGACCTAATAACTTGTATAAACGTAATTGGAAGAAGTTGTGATTTATCTTTTTATTTCTTTTATTGGCTTTGAAGGTGTATATTTGATACTTTTTGCGAGTAAAATGAATCAAAGATCCCTATTTTATCAAGAAGAAAGCTTTATCTTACTATCAGTCATTTTATATTTGTATTAATTTAAGACGTGAAATCGTTCGACAAATCATTTTAATCTCATAACTAAAACTCATAGTGAAATGAGATAATGCAATTAGTGTCAAATGATGTTTCTAAAAGTCGTAAAAACAAACGACTTCGGGGTGTCTATTGGTACAATTTGAAATGAAATTGACTTCCATGATGTTCTTTTATTTTTGTCATCAAACAGACCATTGCGTATATGTTTCACCTTTGGTGTCACAGCACTTGTATACAGTGTCGTTGAAAACTTTCTATAGTAAAAACAAACCATTTTGAGTTAAGATGGCAGTTGCCGTATTTCTACTGTGGTGCTCAATGGTTAACTTGTGTTTCAAAGACTTCTGACGTTTAATGGTAATTATTTCATTCAAATTGCCAAAATTTCTGATTATCAAAGTGGTATTTATGGAAAATGCAGAAGATAATTTTCTCATATTAAAGCATCTTTCGTTTATTGGATTGAAGGAAAATCTATCTACTCTATCTACTCTATCTACTCCCATAAATGAAGGTACTCGGTTGCATTCATTATAAAAAAAAGTAATTTTCAATTAGTAATATTTTAAATGTACAATTAATCACTGTTTTTAATTGAGATGCTGATTGGCTGATAAATGTTGAATATAATTTTTCTACATGCACTGCAAAACTAGTGTGTGAAAATGACAACCGCCGGTGTTCTAGGAGGAAATCACAACACACCAAAAGGATGTCCAAAATTCAACACCTTTGGTATATTTGTGATTTTCTCAATCCTCCAGGTAGGTAGAAATAAGAAATATTGAAACTATCTTCTGGACTTTACTATTTTTTTGAGACTGGCTACAGTTACACGTCTTATCCAAGACTCATCATCAGGAGGCCGACTGTTGGGTCTTTGTGGCGGCAAATCACTGACCCATGAAGGTCAATTAGTCACTTACCCGGAAAACGTGAGGGATCTCCTAATAGCTGGTCTTAGTTCTTGGCAGATTATGACGTAGTCCTCCGCCTCGATTGAGGGATGGTGCCTCACTTCGGCGTAGATTGGTTTACATTTAATTCATATGTTTTCCAAAATTAAATGTCTGGTCCGAATCGCTACTAGCTCGTTCCCTGGGACCCCCATTTTCTCCAAGTGGTCAAAATATTGTTATCAGAAGAAAGCTAACTCATTTTTTTCCTCATTTACCACCCTGTTTAATATTAGGGCTAAAGCTTAGGATTTTATTTGGGATGTTATGAGCGAAAATCTGTCCCATTTATGGTACTCAATGTGGGGATTAAAAATAACGTTTTTAGCTCTCATTTCAAAACGGGTTGAAATATCGGCGCGAAACATTTAATGCAGACAGGGTTTTGGGGGTCAAGGCCATACTATCAAGATTATTTATAGACTTATATGCACCGCACCGTAAAATTTGGTTTACAATTTGTGATAGGCCCTACTAAGTTAGTGTGTGTTGGTCAGTGCTTTTTATTTGCAACACATTCACAATCTCTGAAATAACTCGCCAAATATATATATTTATCAGTTTTTGATTGAAATCATTTTTTACAGTATACGTATTTTCACATTAATATT
Organism: Ophioderma brevispina; assembly: GCA_023653785.1. Lineage (NCBI taxonomy): Eukaryota > Metazoa > Echinodermata > Ophiuroidea > Amphilepidida > Ophiodermatidae > Ophioderma > Ophioderma brevispina. The sequence continues at coordinate 94,810 of JAMKCH010026974.1, forward strand.
TGGCAGAATTGCTGTCAGTAAAATACTGCAAAAATGTTATTTTAGTGTGCATCGTCTCAGATACAGCTACAATATTGTTACTAATATAAACATAGACAAACTTCTATAGGCTCCCAGTGTTGATGGAGAGAGGAGATGAATCTCGCCATATCCCATTGATCGCTGGTCACTTTAATAAGCTGTCGTACGTGGTTTTCAGGTGTCACAGCAAACAGACAATGCAGATTGGGGCTGTTTGGAATACTTTCATTTGGCGTTTGGGTATGAAGTTCCCAAAAGTGAAAATCTATTTTTTTTTTTTTTTTTAAATGTTTTTTAAATCATTGTATATGAAAGAACTTGGTGATATTATCATATATGCAAAAAACTCTTCGCCAAAATGGTCGATTGGCTTGTTTCGAAACTCATGCTGATGACATCTAGATCTATGTGCCATTCAATCCCCACCCTTCTATGGCGAGGCTTCTTGTACTCTGTTAAACTGTCAAATGCATACTTGAAGTTCAAGGGGATAACCATATCCTCTACTTTATTTATCGTTGTTTCTTGACGCAGCATAGTAGCCGGATTGCATACAAGCAGGGCAATTGCGAATGACCAAATGGCAATCACGGGGGAATCACCTACAGCAATTTGGTGACTTCCAGTACAATTGAATCATGAGTCAGTGGAAATAACTTTTTAAAATAAAAGGCCTATAGCTTGGGTAAACATTCAAACAATACACAGCAATTCATTTAAAAGTAGTTTTCTTTATCAAACTGCAGAGCAGCTTTTGTAAAGCTCACTATAAATGGTGCAATGTTGGACGTTAACTGAAAACCTAAAAGCTATGTTATAATACATGAACTACGCTGCACCAGACTCATCGTGATTGTTCTATATACATATGAACTGGTAGACCACCCGCATCAACAACAAATCTACCCTGCGACCTGTAACTGACTTCGAATCTCCGGAACTCGATACTCTGAGAGGGCGACGGCTCAACCTGCTGCTCACTGCCAAGGATAAATGAGGATCCTTTGCCGATCTTGTTTTGGGAATGCCACCATGGAAACCTATAGTCAAGCAAAACCCGGCTCCCTACTGAAAGCACTTTGTCAGGACACAGGAATGGATACGCCAGAACTCGTCCATAAGCTGCCATCATCAGATTTCCGTTCGTGCACCCAATTAGTGATTAATTTTCCCCTTATCACCTTGAAGGGGACGTCCCCCTGATAGGAGTAGGTATGTTTCCGCCCCGAAAAAGCTGCACTAGCGTGTCCTGCCCATTCAAAAATGGCTGCCTTGTTTATGTAAAACCGCCATTATAATTTAATACAGGATAGAATTTTATCATGACTACACGAACCAAGTTTTTAACTGCCTACAGGTGGCTTAAACATTTGGCGGTCCAGGATGGCCGCCGCAAGGAGGCATATTTTGCTAAATGAACTTAAAAATTGGCAAAATTGTTCAAATAAGACCCGGGTAATATTTTGGGAGCTCCAAAAAGAAATTTCTGGCATTTATATTTAAGTACAGGCTGTTTTTTTAAAGATGGCGGTGATATATTCGCTCTAGGGTACGTAAATTAGAAAGAAAAGCAGCCCTACCCATCTTTTTGACGTTATTAAAAAAATCATTTCTAATAATGACCCTAAATCATATTTCCCAAGATGTGAAAAAATATTAAGTGGGGTATGACTTGTCCTGGAGAGTGCCATTACTATAGCTGGTTACTACTGGGGCCATATAACGTAGTTTAAACTGACTCTATAATAGTCATATGAAGACAACAGCTCATATCAACCTGATACAGTAAAGTCATAATAAATGGGTGTGGACTTATTTAAGGACTACTCAGTGACCGTCATAGGTGTTTCCCAGTAAAACTAAAAAAAATGCTATGAAGAAGTGACAAAAATTGCCTATATGTAGAAGGAAAATTTAAATATGGTGACCTAAGTTTATTTCGAGCACATCAAGTGCTATCTTGTTTCGACTTTTACCACAGGCTCGTTCTCGCTCTCTCTACTGCCTAGATCAGTTCCTTACCAGCGTCAAACTTTAGAGTGAGTGCGTCTGCAATTTCCAGAAGTAAGAGAGAAAATTGCGGAAAACTGTTATCAATAGTTTGCGTTATGGTTCGTATTATGTCCAAAAAGAGGTGCAGGAGTGTTTTTCATGTCCCCCTGAGCGGGTATACCCGCCGCCATCATGAGTTATGATCATGTCGCCAATACACAAATGTCATTAAATCTCTATTTTGGTGCTCTCAAATATTACTCGCATTCTTACCCCGTTTATTTGGCAATTTTAGTACATTTAACAAAACCATGCCCCTACGGCGGCATTTTTGACACTTAAATGTTTAAGCCCACTTCAGGAAGGTAGAACTTTATTTCATTTAGTCCTGGATAAAAATTCATATCTATAATGAAAATACAATAGCAGTGTTGCATAAAACAATGTGGCCAGTTGAAATAGGCAGACGCAATAATGTGCAAATTTAGGGGCGGAAAAATACCTAATCTAGTCAGGGGGACACCCCTTCAAGGTTATATACCCTCTGCGACAAATCCTACTCTTAATCACCAGGTGGGTGCAACAAACTCGAATCTTAAGGCCCGTACAGAAAACGGGTCATGGATTAACATTCAAATTGATGCAAGACCGTTAGCCAATATGGTAATTACGTCCTCGTTTGAAATGTTACGAACATTTTGACATGTTATTTTCCGAAATGACACGGGCAATTATTAACCAATTATTTTTTTTTTCAAATACACCAATCTTTGGATATTATTACATTGAAAATGACATGTCTATTTGGAAAGAACATGACCAATTTTATTTTTGACATTTTATCTTAAAATTTCATGCAAATTGTTGATACCAATACGTGTTATTGGCCAGTAGCGTTTTAAGACAGTCTAATTTTATGCGTAAAATTCTGAATTACATGATGTTTCAGAAAAGAACAAAAGAAATTGTGTAACGTGTTAGAACATCTTCATATAAAATGCACCAACAAATTCTTTCTTTTTTTCAAAGTGTCCAATGATAGCGCGTTAAATTATATCACGTAACTTTCGAATTAACGTGTTGTTTTTAAAAAATAACATGTCATTTCTAATTTTACGCTTAACTTTAAATTTAACATGTTACTTGCAAAATGACATGAAATTTCAGAAAAGATCATGAAAGAAATTAAATAACAGGTTATAAATTGGTACATGAGATTAAAAAAGCATCAATCATAGTTTCCTTTATTTCGAATATATAGCTCGTTAAAGCATATCACGTAACATTTATATTAGCGTGTTGTTTTTAAAACAACATGTCATTTATTAGTTTACATGTAACTTTGAAGTGTCATTTTGAAAGTCACATGTTAATTCAAAGTTACATGTAAAATAATAAACGATATCTTATATTGTTTGTAATGTTTGTATCTTGAGTTAGCGCTGAGTAAAGCCCTTGAAGATGTCCTTAGTACTACAACAAAGAAATTTGTCAGTAAAAGTCATGTTAAAGTCTGACTCAGAGATTTCGAAATATTATTTTTTTGTGTAATAATGAAAAATAGTCAACTAGAACTAAAGATAGTAACCTAAAATACACAATTCCGAAATTTTAGATGAATCGGATTTTTCGTTTTGATGCAGTAAACATTTATGTGTAGTATTACATCCCATAGGATACTGTGTATAATAAAAATTCCGGATCCGGAATTTTATAACAAAGTTGTGATTTTCTATATGAAGGAATTCGATTTAAGCTTAGCAATTTCACACAGTGATTAGTATATGGACAAGCATTATGTACATGCAAAAAACACGATTTTTTTGGAAATTGAGGGCGCCCTCTTCAGGAAATCTCTGAGTCGGCCTTTAAGTATCTATGAGTTTACTGAACAGTAAGCGAGTAAGAATCATCTTCACCACAACGTAATCTGCGCCATCTACGCTCAAGACGCCTCTGGATCCGCCTCTCCTGGTGGATCTTACTATTATACCAGGGAATGTGATGGTATGCTTCTTAGTGATAAAAGGGTTAAGTTCATCCAGAACAGAAGATGTAATGGTCTCATATTAATCACAAAGTGTGTCGGGATCATCACAGGGACTGCACAAAGACGATCATTGAGAAGAGTATCGAATTGGTCAATGTCAAGATTACGAAAAATCAAAATTGGTTGCAAATATCAACACTTGTAATTACTAGTTGACGTAAGCATGGTTAGTACCAGTTAGATGTATCCCTTGAGGAAGCCTTGCATAGTCATAATCAAACTCAGATGCATCAGAATCTTGTCTACTTCGAGGATCAGGCAAAATATAGCCATCGTCTTTGTAAAGAGGATCAGGCTGGACGTAGTCATCATTTCTTTCAGACGGATCTTGAACAACGTACCTATCTTCGTCGAAGTCTGGCGGCGGGTCTGGTTTGACATAATCATCGTCATCATGCTGATGAGGAGGGTCTGGTTTCACGTAGTCTTCATCATCAAATGTTCGAGGAGATTTTGACCTATGCTTTTCAATCTGTTTCTCAGTGTCTGATTGCAAACCTGTTTTGCCTTTAACAAGTATGTATCCATGATCGCCATTGCTTGCCGAAAAAGCAGCGTTCACATGTGCGCTTATCTCCGATGGTCTCAGCCTATCTGAGTCGTCTTCTGCAGTTTCGGATTCACATATGTTACTTTCTGGGATTGTGCCATTTGTTTCATGTGTTTCTATCTGGTTAACCTGATAAATATCTGGTCGCATACTGTTGTCCAGGTTTTCGTCATCTGTATAATTCCTATCGTCATCGTCATAGAATTGAACTTCCGATCCCTTCTCTGACTCGTTAAAAAACGTATACTCCACACTCTGTGCTCTTTTGGGGGTCACAGGGGCGCCTGTAGAGCCATTTGGCATCACAGTTTTCTGTAAGCAGGATAAAAATTAAAATCACACAAATGTTATACTGTCTTCTTGTTTTTAACAATATTATATAGTACTAGTTATATAAAGTAACGTTGCATGGTAGAAAAAAGATAATGAGGCCGTGATAGGCTGGTTATGGTCCCCTGTGATAACTTGCCGATGCCCCAAATGATAGCTTGTCCGTTTTATTTTCTCACACATAGGCAATATCTGAATATAGGAAATAAAGATTCTGGCAAAGGACTTCTAATTCTCTTTAAGGCCAAATATAAACTTGCTCAGATGGTCAGAAAGCTGCTGGTCAAATGGATGTTCAAAGATTCGAACTACAAAACCAGCACATTTTATGTCATTTTTTTTATAGTCCATCGAGAAGGACCCTCGCTAACCCAGTGGCCTAGCCACCGTCGCGCTGGCGCGCTCGGTGGCTAGGTCATTGGGAGGAGCGAGAGACTGTGTCATTTTGATGTCAGAATTATTGCACTAATGTGCTTCACAGAATGAAATTGAATGTGGTCGATTTTCATTAAAACAGTGCATTTTGGAGGTAAGCCACATCCAAATAAAATGTTTCAAAATTGTATGTTTTTTTTTATTCATTCATATTTATTTATTTCCATCAATATATGCAGACAAAATGTACAGGATAAAAACATGATGGAGGAGATGCAACAAAAAGCAAAGCCTGAATAAGCGTTGCACCACCAAATACCATGATACACCACAAACACACTAAGACAGACAACAACAGTTTTGCGCACAACATCATTACATACTTTCTACACGTTTGGCAACAAGAAACATTGATATTCGGAAGATTTTATTTTTTTTATAATTTTGATATTATGTTCAGTATGAACTATACTGACAACAGAATTTATACCATTAAATGAAATGTGAAAAGTAGAAGAAAACATATTCGTTGAAACACAGTCGCAGCTACAGGCTGTGGCTGTGGATCGCTTCTGGTGTGCCAATCTTTCGGGCCTCGGGCACACTAGCTTCGGGATGAATTGCGACCCACACCAGTGCTCTGCATTGGCACGCCATGAGGTCTTCTGGTGTGTTTTTTTTTCCTCAAAGGTCCGCCCGATGACCGATCACAATACTCCTCTGCCTTATGACAGAGTTGGAGCGTCCTTAGAGGCGGCCACAACTATGTCATTGGGGCGATGAGCATGTCCTATTTTGAGGTTACGGACAGTTTTGGATGATTATGGTAAATTTTGGTCAATTCGGCTATTTTAAATCATGGTAAAGATTTGGCTATTTCTAATTTGTCGAATTGTGTGTCACGGGCAGTCCGGTTGTGAATGTCCTTACAAAAAAAAGGCTGTGGCTGTGTCGCTTCTCGGCCTTTTGGCTAAGATCATGTGCATGCCGTTGTGACCTGCACACCACCCATTGCACATCCAGGGTCGTGGTGCGGGAAGCTTTTGGACCTCGGGTACACTATAGCTCCGGGGGTGAATTGCGACTCGCACCAGTGCTCTGCATTGGCATGAACGAGATCTTCTTGGTCTTTTTTTGTCTTTTCAAACAAAGGTCCGATGACCGATCAAATAACTCCTCTGCCTGTGACAGAGTTAAGCTGTCTTTAGGGCCCAACTATGTCATGGGGGCGATGAGTACTGCCCGTTTTTTTGAGGTTATGGATAATTTTTTGGATATTATGGTAAATTTTTGGTGATTCGGTCGGGGCGTTTCGCTAGTTTAAAATTACTTGCAATTTGGTCGATTTGGCTATGTTTTAAATTGTGAATTGGTTGTCTTGGCATCCGGTTGTGAATGTCCTTTTACAAAAAAAAGGCTAATTACACTGGTCTGGAGCTTGTGTGTTTAAAATCTAACAATTACATCTCTCTTTTGTATAAATTAATATAGTTCAATGAAAAACCAGCTCATTGTTTTTTGTATCATCTACACATTATAGTCTAATAATTTGATTCAGAATACTGACAGTATCATGTCTCTGGAATCCCTTTTGAATCCCATTGTGTAACACCACAACTTTTATATTTTGAATATAGTCCGGCTTGCTCCCACAAAATAACAAACATACGCTGTGTCATTCAGCTTTGTCAGACTTTATGTTTGTCTTGTGACGATCTTCTTTTCATTCATCTGTTCATAGAAGCAGTGTTACGATCAGGCAGTTGGTGCATATGCGATTATATTAACATTTATATCCTCCCCTAAACCTGGTAGCTTGCGTTTTCTACAAAACCGATTCCTACATGTTAGCGGGGGTCGGTTAGCGCAGTGGTCTTCCCTCGCTTCGCACCACTGTGGTGACAGGGGTCCGTTCCCGAAACTTGTCGTATCTACGTGCATAGTTGACTCGATTCGCGCTGATATAGGGACAACCTGTACTTGTTTACGGTTGAAAGCTGTTTGTGATGGGCGCACAACAATTATTTTGGTCAGCAACTCATAGTCCTTGCGTTCTTAAGTACATGTGCTCTCGGGTCAATATGAATATTCAGTGGTCAAAACCTAGAGATCACTGGTGAAAGTATCGTACGTTAAAATGTGAAATACTACCTGTTATGAAAGCAGGTGCGGCTATTGAATTCTGAATATGGTAACATGGTTTCGCGCGGTCCACACGCCTGTATGGGCCGCAATCATTCTCAACTTAGTCTTTATAGTTGAATTGGGGTCCTCTTTTTTGAATTCAAAATTGCTGACAGAAGACGTAAGTGTGCACGATGGTGGGGTTTAAGGTTACTTGCCTTTTGCATTGTGAGAAAAATTGAACTTCTGTCAACCGTTTTGGGATAGAGGGAGCGGTGTTTTTTAGCTATAAGTGGATATGTTATTGTTGAAGTCTTCTCCAGGGCCGTAAGTCTTGGTTTTGTTTTTTGTTTTTGTGAAGGAAAAAGGTGGGATTTTTGGATGAATTCTGAGGCAAGTTAATTCAAGAAATGAAGTACAACTACAGACTTGCCAAATTGGGATATCCATGTTTCTAAATGGGGAGCACATATAGGAAATGTTAATGAGTTGCTCGGAGAGAGGTGGTGAATAAACTGTAAACAAATATTGGAAATCGAAGACATATGGCGATTGATTTTTAACAGAACATTTTAGATGTGACCAAAAAGGCTATAAGTTGTTGTTTGTATCGGACCCGAATGTTACCTTTTTTTATGAGGGCGGGGCCTCTCATATTGCTTGCGTCGTCGTGCGAGTTGTATTATATAGTGTAGCATTTTGTTTACTTAACTTTTTTGTTTAGGTTCACACGCAAAGTGCCAGGGACTTTTCTAGGGATGATAGAAACGGGATTAGAAGGAGGAGGTATATGATTTGAATCATACGACGCAATATTTGTAAATCTGACAAAATGTTTCAAACATTGATTCTTAGTGTTTTTCGAGAGATCTTGTAGCATAGAAAGTGTTTTGAAGAAGAATAAAATCTCGTACGTGGTTGAGTTCCGAGTGTTACCTATTTAGCGAGATGGTTTCTTCCACTTCAAGTGGCTAGATTATTCCTGTTTCGGCTCCTTACTTGGTGCAGCGGGTGTAATTTTTTATAATTAGTGAATGGCTGATCATCTATGCATACTTTTTAGGTTTTGACCTCTTCCACTGTTTGTATAATATGTAAAATATGAGACAACGTATATAATATAAGGGTAATATAGGTATATTTGTAAGGGAGATCCGTATGATGTATTTTGAAGAGCTTTTTTGCTGGGTTGTCGCCGTTGCGACCCCCGAAAGCTAAATGAAAAATCGCAACATCTTACTTCATAGCTCCTTTGCGAGATGTCCACGTTGGAAGTATCGAGTACTATCCCTCATACAATTATGTCAAATTGTCCATAACGCTGGTATAGTTTTAAAGCTTGTTACAACTTCATTATCTGTACATAATGCAGTCTTAAAATACCACATACTGCGTTATGGGATATAGTGAAGTCGATCGCACGATTAATCTCAAGATTAGCAACTAATCATGTAATTGTGGCCCCGTGGAAGAATCGAGTCATCATAATATCCCCCTTAATACATTGTGTCAAGTTATGCCAAATACCATTGGTAACGTAGGGGACAGAACGATGTGTTACACGCAATCTGATACTTAATCTACTGTGTTGTGGGATTTATGGTGAAATGCATATTAAATCCTATTATCTCCAATTTATGAAATGCACTTAAAGCACTCAAAGGGCTTCCGTTGCTATGTTGTTTATTGCATGCCCGATCTAATTGACCATGTTTAAGCCTACGTGCTAACTAATAGAAAAACATAAATTAATTTGCTTTGCTGTGCGGACAAAGTTGTTTTACCAAGAAAATGTTGTAAATTAGAAACTAGCCCAAGTTGATATCTTAAACCGACATTAGCTTATTGTTTAGGTATTGGATGACCATGTCCGTGTAAATGAAAAATTGTGGTGAGATTAAGGATATAACTGATATTTGGTCATTTTGAGATATGGCCTTTAAGTTCACAAAAACAGATTTGTTTTGAGTCAGAAAATTGCGAAATATCAATTTCCCAGCCTATTTTCATTACTTTCTCTCACTTATGACGTAATGTAGTGACTTCATATTGCGGATGTTGGTACTCAATTGATGCCAATAGAAATGAGTAACTCTAAGCTATCTCGTGGGTATAGGAATTAGAGGCCCAGTAAGGAAATATCGGGCGGGGGGTGTTCGGGGACTTGCGCGTGTACGTGCGCGTACGTGTTACGTGTGTTGCGAATTGGGTTGTGTCTGTGTAAATGAATGTGCAGATTTGAATACTTTACGTGTGTTATATTTTGTTTAATTAATAGGCATTCTTTTGTTTAAAAAAGTTAATTTACATATTTAAACAGAAATTATGTACTTCTTATATTTAAAGCACTACATTTCAACGATTTCGGTTTTTTTAAACCTGAAATAATAATAATGATGAAAAAGATGTAATTTGATCAGGTTGATCATAATGTATTATTAATCATCTTTACTTGGAATATTGTAACGATTAATTTGTCACGGTACTGCCATTATTGACAAATTATTGATAATATTGTTTTTGCTGATATTCTATGATGACCAAATAAAGATTGATGATGAGAATCATTTCAGGTACAACGAATGGGGAAATTACGTGGTCCGGAAAAGGGCACACAAAAATTCTAAAAGTATCAGTACCCAATTTATGTAATTTGGTCTATTATTAAGGCACTATCAGTGAGTTGCTAAATCAGAAAATCAAAAAAAAAAATCATCACAAACCAGGATGTTTCCATGTTTGTGACAAGTTCGGGTGTCCTAACATAACCATGCCAAGTGATAAGACCGAAAGCAATATAAGGCCAAAAATTGGATATTTTAGTAATTACTGTCCGCACTGCGCACGGACACTTACTACAACACGTAGGCCTAATGAATGGAGATTCGTAATCTTTGAACCCTGGTTTTCTTCAGTTCTTGTCAATTTTTCAAATGGAAAAGATAATATGAGATTGTACATACTCAATCTTTACTTTTAGCTATTCCTGCGAATTTCAATATTTCGACTCTTTCGGGTGGATCACTGATAGTGCCTTTAACTCATAAAAGCCATGTTTAAAACTGATAGAGTGCCAAACACTTGTGGAGAAGCGGCAAAAATGCTACTTTTGCCGCCCAAATTGGCACTCACTAATTTCTAAACCGACAATATTTTATTTTTTCTTTCATAATAGTAACTGTCTTAGAGAAAATATTAATATCCTGTGCAGAGTTTTGCCGAATTATTTCCAATGGGAAATTATTTCTGGATGTAGGGCTCAAGGAGCCCCCCCCACCCCATCACTATGTGGTAAAAATTCCATTGCGTGGTTAAGAATGTAAACTATTAGAAGTACAGCAAAATGTACTTTGCTTTGTCGTCAATTATCTTTTGTACTTGGTAAATTTTACAGTCTTATACGCGCATTCATTCTCCAAACTAAATACGCTACCGCAAAAGGTATAATTTACATTAAAAGCATGGTCTAAATTACAGGCAGGATTGCTAGTGGGTGTGGTCATCCGTGCTTTTTTTATCCCTACATATTCCCAAGCTCTTTAATAACTCACCGAATTCCACCCCCCCCACCACCTTTCCCCCGCACCCGCACACACCACACATTAACATTAAGTTTAGAGTATACTGTAACATTTATATTTTGTTGGCAGAAATGCCGATAAATATTGTAATTTACAATATCTT
>JAMKCH010026975.1:0-39779 GCA_023653785.1 Ophioderma brevispina
TTTCCTTTAAGCTTTCAAATTGAATTAAAGGGGCATTTTGTGATTTTCAAAAATTTTCATTTTCCTCATTACTCCGGTGAAATTTCAGGCCCAGGAAATGTTTCCTTTTGATTTTATGAACAAGAACGTTCCCCTACTTTACAAACAATCTATGTGTGTTGTGCATCTGTGGAAGAGACTGCTGTGCCAGCCCCCTCTGAGAAGCACAATCCAACATGGCCCTTTTTGCAACACACTGCTGTGTCAGTGTGTGTGATGCTGCAATGCAAAACACATTGATACAGTAATTTATTCCAATGTTCTTCATAAAGTTTGAAATTCCCCTGTTTTAGAGAAATTGGTGACTCTGCCAGGAAGTCTTTCAAAGTCAAAGAGGTGAGTTAAATGTTTCCCAGTCTACAGTGCAGTGGACTGGTCAGGCATACTCACTCTGCAGTATTCAATCAAGTTCCCCAGGATTTAACTAGTACTGTGCACAGCCACCATGGCCACTGCACTGCCTTTTGTGAACATGTCAGCCTGGACTGGTCTAGGACTGCCTTGTTGGGAATTGGGAAAGCTGGTCTACAAGGACTTAGTATATGTTGTTGTTGATTAATGTACTTTGTAGGCCTCCATAAAATACTAGCTAGAGATAGGCCTAGACTAGACCAGGGGCCCATGGCCATTTTATTGCATGCTCTGACCTTGGCCAATGCTCTTTCCGATACTCAGAGTCATCCCGAACTGGAAGTTCATTTCAACTTGACCAGCAGCACCCGCCTGAAAAAAAAAAAAAAAAAAAATCAAAAAAGCAAAAATTAAAATGCCTCTATTTTGTTAATTTTACATCAAATTGTATTATTTTTTCGGGAATTTGTGATGTATGAACATATATTTTATGAATGTAAGTCAAACTGAGCTTGACAAAAATCTTGACATATTTCCTTTAAGCTTTCAAATTGAATTAAAGGGGCATTTTGTGATTTTCAAAAATTTTCATTTTCCTCATTACTCCGGTGAAATTTCAGGCCCAGGAAATGTTTCCTTTTGATTTTATGAACAAGAACGTTCCCCTACTTTACAAACAATCTATGTGTGTTGTGCATCTGTGGAAGAGACTGCTGTGCCAGCCCCCTCTGAGAAGCACAATCCAACATGGCCCTTTTTGCAACACACTGCTGTGTCAGTGTGTGTGATGCTGCAATGCAAAACACATTGATACAGTAATTTATTCCAATGTTCTTCATAAAGTTTGAAATTCCCCTGTTTTAGAGAAATTGGTGACTCTGCCAGGAAGTCTTTCAAAGTCAAAGAGGTGAGTTAAATGTTTCCCAGTCTACAGTGCAGTGGACTGGTCAGGCATACTCACTCTGCAGTATTCAATCAAGTTCCCCAGGATTTAACTATAGTTGCCGTCATTATTTCTGAAACAATTGGCACGCGCGCGTCTGTTGAATTGCGTATTAGATTTCCACTGTCAATCGTTCGTCACACACTTCCGGGTTTACGCGCATGCAGGCAGAATTTTGTTTCAGAATTACTGACGAACACTATAGTACTGTGCACAGCCACCATGGCCACTGCACTGCCTTTTGTGAACATGTCAGCCTGGACTGGTCTAGGACTGCCTTGTTGGGAATTGGGAAAGCTGGTCTACAAGGACTTAGTATATGTTGTTGTTGATTAATGTACTTTGTAGGCCTCCATAAAATACTAGCTAGAGATAGGCCTAGCCCTAGACTAGACCAGGGGCCCATGGCCATTTTATTGCATGCTCTGACCTTGGCCAATGCTCTTTCCGATACTCAGAGTCATCCCGAACTGGAAGTTCATTTCAACTTGACCAGCAGCACCCGCCTGCGCATGTGATGTCTAAACTCGAAAAGGGCTTATCATGTTATGGGGGGGGGAGGATGCCTGATATTCGATATTATAATTTATATACCTTATATATAGATCCCACCCTGTCATCTGATTGGTTAAAAGTGGATGCATTAATTCAACTAGCTTCAAGAATTGAACCAAAAATGAACTATCATGCCCTGGTAGAGCGGGCATAGTTCATAAACTATGCCCGGGACACCTCTTCCCAGCGTAAAAGATTGTCGTACGAACTATTCATCCGTATTATGAGTATACATATTGAAGCTGGTGTAAGAGATGAATACCCTGATCGCATTTTGTTTACTCGTACTGTGCTGTAGTGTAAGTCTCAGAGCAAGGAAATGGCTGAATCGCAGCATAAGTATCCATGCTTTGCTTGTAGATGAAGATGTGAAAGGATGCAGCTCATAGGGCTAATACTAAATGGCAGGTAAAATACACCGTGAAGATATTCGAGGATTATAATTTGACACCGATGACCGGGCCATCTGCAGGCCTTGTAAAAGTTGCCGAATTCGGCAATGATTTTAATGAAATGCAAGGAAAATTGTACGCATCTTGCCGACAAATAAATGGCAAGAAGTCGATTACGGCGATCCGTTTTGGACTCCAACAACACTTCCCCAACACAAGAAAGGTTGATTGCTAATTCTTCACAAGTTTTGGACCCTTAAAGTTACACAAAATTGTTAAACCATACATGCATGCCATGGCCTACACATGATATAGGCCTGTGTTAGCATCCTGGCTTAGAATGTTCTTTTAACCAATCAGATAACAAGAATCTATATTCGGTATATATAAAACAAATATTGACTGCTTTTTATTTGGAGCATGGTTGAAACTATAGGCCCTCGGTGATCTCGAAACCATACTATGCCCCTCGGCTTACGCCTCGGGGCATAGTATGGTTTCGAGATCACCTTGGGCCTATAGTTTCAACCATGCCCCTCATAGCAGTCAATATTTGTATACTAGATTTGGGATTTTGGAGGTTGCCGTATGGGGAAAATCCTGAAATCGGCGTTATTTTGCCCAAGAGAAGATAGCAGTAGTTTCGCACAATGCATTGCTTCCAATGGAAGTTTTTGTACAGGCAGTCATGTGAATCATTAGAGATGAAACATTCTTAAAATGCAAGTTTGTGATCAGTTCTGTCAATTTACCCATGTTTCATCTCTAACGATTCACATCAGTAGCTGTACAAAAACCTCCATTGGAAACAATGCATTGTTGGAAGCTACTGAAATCTTCTCTTATTTTGCCCCAATTTGCCCAATTGATTCCCGGGGGCCACTCAGATGACAGTGTACACATGCGTGACCAATTTCTTTCGAAGCACCCCTAAACAAGTTTTTCTTTGTGAGCAAAATTACCCCCAAACAAGTTTTTAGCGGACTTTCCCCAAAATTTTACCCCCTAAGATTTTACCCCAAACAAGTTTTTAGTGCGCTTTCGCTCAAATTTTTCCCCCTTAACAAGTTTTTACTTAATTAAAAGCCCTTTTACCAAGTTATGGTCTAAATATTTTTTTTTTATCTTTGTGTGTTTTATTGATCAAGAAATCACAAAATCACAACAACATCATTACAACAATCACAACAAAATCAGGAAGGAAAAAAAGGAAAAGAAAAGAAAAAAATATACACTGTACACTAAAGCAGCAAAATATAAAAGAACAGATTAAAATAAGAAAATATTTAAAATACTAGCAACCCAAAAGGAAACAAAGCTATATCTTGAAGGCCCATTTTTTAAAATGCAAAGATAATTTATCTTTTTTCTTTACAATGTTAAATTCCATGTCTTTGTGGGAATTCAAAAAAGCCTTTAAACCATTTATATGAGGTTTTTTGTCTTGGAATTTACATCTGTAAATACAAAATTTAGTACACAAAGTAATATGTAAAAAAGATATTGCCAAAAATCTTTTGGAAATTGGTAAATCGAAAATCTTTAGAAGTTTTCCTTCCAATAATGTTCTCAATTTCAGTGGTGTATCAGGTCTGCCCTCTCTGAGGGGGCAAATTTCCCAGTCTTGGGAAATTTTTCCCTCTTAGGGGGTCAAAAGGCCAATTTTTCCCGGTCAGAGGGCTAAAAAAAAAAAAAAAAAAAAAAACGGAATCGCATTCGCAAAAAATATGGCTCTCTGGCTCCTTCTGGCAAAAAGAACATTCGGGGGATTCAATCCTCTTTATTTTATACAAAAAATCCCGAAAAGCAATGGTCTATGGAACACTTTAAAATAAAAGACCTTAGGCGAGCCTCAATAGAGCATTTAAAGTTACGAAGATGTATCTCCTCCCAATCGACAATGTCTAAATTTGTTTCCACAAAATTTTTACTCCAAAAATTGTTTACTTTTTCAGCAAAACATTTATCCAGAAGAATAGAATAAGTGTATTTAGGAATTTTAGATGCTTTCCCTGTCGAGTTCAAATTATCAACAACATACTCAATAACATGGAAAAGTTGAATACCGGGATTATCAACCCAATTTTGAGGAATGTTTTTAAGCAAGAAATTTAATTTTCTTCTGTCTTTGTGTGAAATACCAAATTCAGAAACCATATCCTCAAAGTCTTAAGAGAGAGATCATCGGGATCAGGAGCATTAATTAAATCAGCAAAAGTATAAATACAATACCCTTATCGTACCAGTCCCGATAATCTAAAAACTTTTTGGATTTAAAGATATTTCTATTAAACCAGTTATGGTCTAAATAAATATGACCCCCTAAACAAGTTTTGCATGAATGCCAACAATAGATCAACAATGGCAACAATAGATCAATAAATTGTATGTTGTCAAAGAGCATTCTTGGGATTTCTGGCGATTTTCAGTCTCCACTCCAGACGCCCATGAATATGTCAGATTTTGACATCAAATTTAGATTCAGTAACAAGTTCATAATGCTTTCCAATTCTACACATCATTCCCAACCCGAGTATAGGCCTAACCATACAAATAACAAACTATACAAATCCATCGAAAAACACCGCAGTCATGGCGGTGAACTAAAAATGCATGATGAAATAAGACAATGGTGCAGAATTCTGCAGCTTAGTTTCATGGCATGCCCGAACTAAATTGATTTAAAATGCCTTTTAATCTAATGTATGTTGCTAAAATGATTTGTATATGTTGTCCATCTACTTAATCCTATTTAAATAAAATAAACAAAATTGCAAGCTAACAAATTGTGTATTCCGTTGCTCCCGTACGCCCGCCCATACATCTGTTATTTCATCAACTTTACAAACTTAGATGCTGTCAAAGTCAGCTGTTTGTATACATGTACGATTCACACGCAAGTCTCAAATGTAAATTGTGACCGCTTATATTGACGATCATGGCTACGGCGTTCATAACACTGTCAATACTAGCATAGCAATACACATGATAAACTGCATGCAAATAATGATGCTATAGGTGCCTGCGAGGTTCTTTGTATTTTCAGGATTCGATACACTCTTGTCATTGGTGCTGTGCTTCACGGACGTAAAAAATTTTCAGATCACCAACAAAAATATTACAGGGAAGGTAGTTTTTCGGAATAGGAGCGACAGTAGGTACAAAACATGATAAAAGAAATGGGGTTGGTACATTTACTGCACCCACTTTGCCTGCTCCCAGTTGAATTCAGCAGCCTTGACGGAATAAAGTGCAGGGAATACTGTACTTTATTCCGTCAAGGCTGCTCAATTCAACTGGGAGCAGAAAAAATTGGGGTCACAAAATGTACCAACCCAAAGAAATGTACCCTAAATGCATTGAGCCAAATTTAAAACTGCCCTTTTTTATGAATTTCAGCATTTTTGATACGCCCGACACTAAAAAAAACCCTTTTCACACGTTTTTGGGTCACGCACGTGTACATCATTATAATTGAGTGGCCCCCTGGATTGATTCCTCCAAAACCACTTGATGAATTCCTTAAATTTTTACCATTACGGCGAGTGCTACTGCTAATTTTCCGAATTGCTGTTCGTGTTGGCACACAGATGCCAAAGAAATCAGACCTTCCCCCATGTGTAATAATGATCTTGTACATCTGTGGAAGAAACTGCTCTGATCCAGCCCCCTCTGAGAAGCACAATCCAATATGGCCTTTTTTGCAACCCAGGCTGTGAGATGCTGCCAATCCAAAACATGTTAATACAGTAATTTCTTCCTAATCCTATGTTCTTGTATTTTCAAATTCCCCTGTGTTTGTGATAAATGGTAAACACTGCCAGGAAGTCTGTTAAAGAGGTAGGCGGGTGACACTGTGTACAAATGCCCATAGATGATTTGTATCGATAGTAATAGCGATAGTGCCACCAATTTTGATAAGCTACCTAATTCGCTAATAATTTATGCAGTATGACGCAGTGACCGGGGATGACATGACGTAGAATAAATTTTATAGCACCAAGAACGACCGGCGTTCGATAAGCTACAGATTTCATGCAGTATGCCTCCACTAGTCCACTCTCTTGATCGAGTAGCTTATCCCGATTTATTTAGGATCCCTCGCACAGTACAAAATCCCTCCGCCATGGAAGGTGCAACACCGCTATAGTTCCTATAAAACCTAGAATTTGAGCGTAATTTGTGTAGTTTTGTGGCGGTTATTTGTCCCCCTGCGTACGCCTGGGTATGATACGGCACATGTGAACCGCCTTGAAACACCGATTCTGTGGGGCTCATGAGTTAGAAAAAACAGTGTGTAATTTTCAAATCTAATTTGCAAAAAAACTGACATTGTCAATGTAGGTTCAAAAGAAAAACATTATTTCAAAATTCTCTCCAGCAGGTTTTATTGCTCTGGGGCAAAGATATGACGGATACAAGAGAGCACATAAAGCATGTGTTTCAATAGGCAGACCATTTTGTACTTTGCTCCAGTGGCACACTTGGAAAATTTGGCACCCCCTTTATTGAGAAATCCTGGATCCCCCTGAAGCTGGTACAGCAATCGGGAAAACTTCTTGAGTCTTGCCCCCCAGGCTTCCATAGGTACAGGCCTAGACTTGGGGCTTGTGGCAAGTTGTGGGCCATGGTCTAGGGCCTAGGGCTAGGCTAGGCCTACTGAACTTTGTTTGTAATTTATTTGGAAAGTGCTTGGCTATGATATAACTCTGGCTGTGCTAATCCAGATTTAGATAAAATTGAATCTGATCTACCTTAAGTCTATAGGCTTAGGGCCTACCTCTTCAAATATTCATGTCTGCTAATTGGTAAATTTGTTATCCCCTGTTTGTTCTACGCAATACGGAAAATACCTATGGTTGAGTGCCGTATCACATTCGGCCTACAAACGGGAGAAGTAATATGCAAAAGCAAATGAGAACAGGGAAGATGTGTGAGGGAGAGGCCATTAAGATCATATGAACTTTAGTTTAAGATTGACCCCATCCAGTGTAATGAGAGTGGAACTTTTTGAGAGCCAATCACAAAGAGGGGGCAAGACAAGAACAGGACAGGACAGAACAAGACAAAACAGGACAGAACTGAACTAGAAAGGACTGAACAAGGATTTTCAAGAAGTGAGTCTCATTGATGGAGATGACATTGGGATATAAAACAAAATGAAGGTGACAAAGTTCTTTGGCCTAAAGTCCGATATATACTCCACTTCGCTGGCCGCTAAGCGAAGAAATTGACCCACTTGCTGGCAGATTTTATTACCCCAGCGAAGAAAAACCCTTCACATACCGCTTCGCTGAGAGTTGGATTTTGTTCAACTTTTTTAGCTTCGCCCAGCTAAGTTTTAAGTAGGGCAGGTTATTGACCTACCTTGAGTGGCAAAAGCCAGTTCCGAAAAATCACTCTCAACAGACCCAGGTCATAGTTTGTAGCACTTTCTGGAGTATATACATACGTTTTACAAATTTCAAGAAATAATATTTTCTTTCAACAATGGAGGATGTTTTCTCGTTCAGGTTTTGGAAAAATAGGAGGAAGAGCCCTGGCATTTTTATTTTTTATTGGGAAAACAGCTCTAAATACTCATATTTAGCACCATATTTGGCGTATTCAGCATGCAGAATGAAATGTGAGAAAAAAGAATGGGCCTTTTTTTATTTCGTTTTGAGAGATAGACCCCTCTAGTGAGCACAAAACTATCCTGAAATGATTATACATTTGCAAGGCTGTAGTGTAAGTTTTAACTTAAGACACATCTTTTAGAGCAAGTTATAAATGAAAGTTTACAAAATAAAAAAACTTTGAAGAATGTCCAAAAAAGGAGGAGGGCAGGGACAAGAAACATTTATTTTTTACTTGGCCCTATGAACTTTCAAATCCCTTCACGATGATATGTTCAACATAGTGATACTGTTTTATTTCTGTATTCTTTTGCATTTTTTATAATTTTTGTATGTAAAACTCCTTGACCTACATCGTAAATAGTATTTCACCTGTTAAATATCTCCATCCATGCTTACCCACTATAATATGCTTCTGTTTTAAATCAAAATTCCTTGGTCAGGATCGTAAATATTGTTTGACATGAAGTTAACTAAGATTTTACTCAAGAAATCGCAAATAAGATCCCCCTGTATTCTGAGATTACACATTTCCGCTCCTAAAAAAATTTCAAAATTGAGAATATAGATGTAGACTGGCAACAGCAGTTATAATACACAATGTGGCAATACTGACCTTGTGTTGGGGGACTTTCTTCGCAGGAGTATACATGGTACCTTCACCCAGCGAAGCTTTTTAAAAAAATCTTCTTAGCTTTGCGCGAAGCTAAGAAGATGGAGTATATAATATCGGACTTAAGCCTTAAGAATATGCAATCCTGATGCTTTGTAGATAGAAAATAATTTGGTATATACTGGAGTTTGAGGAGTTGTGAGAAAATATAATACGGAATGGTAGAACACAATGAATAAGGAGTTATTAGGAAAAAAAGGAAATGTTAAGAATATGGGTTGCGGGTGCAAAATTTACACGGTAGAGAATACTAACTACAGAGGACCTTGATGCTTCTGTTTTTGCTTCACAAAATTTACATGGATTAGGGCTACTCATCAAGCTCAAAATGGGGGAGGGGGGTGTGCTACTCCTATTTAAACTTCTCTTACATATGCTCATGTGGGGGACTTTGCAAGATTAATATTTCCACAATGGAAAATGTTGTGTGACCCCCGGGGTGGTGTCAATGAAAGAGCGGGAAATAAAGAATAATATAAATGCAAAACCGGGGGTACTACTCCCTAAACGTATCTTACTTATGCTCATGTGGGGGGCCTTTTCAAGATTAATATCTCCACAACGGAAAATGTTCGGACACCCTCGGGTGGTGTCAAATGAAAGATTGAGAAGTATAGAATACTATAAATGCAAACCTGGGGTGCTAATGTTAAACATGTCTTACTTTGCTCATGTGGGGAACTTTTCAAGATTAATATCTCTGCAGCGGAAAACGTTGTGACCTCGTGGGTGGTGTCAAATAAAAGAGTGAGAAGTATAAATGCAAACCCGAGGGTGCTACTCCTAAACGTCTGAGCTCTCTTACTTATTCTCATGTTGGGGACTTTTCATGATTAATGTTGAGACCCCTAGGGTGGTGTCAAATGAAAGAGTGAGAGATATAGAATACTATAAATGCAAATCTGGGGGTGCTACTCTTAAACATCTCTTAGTTATGCTCTTGTTGGGGACTTCTCATGATTAATATCTCCACAATGGGGTCGCGTGTCAAATGAAGAGCCCGAAATAGAAGACTTTTAAATTTTTGCAAACAGGGGTGCTCCCTACTCTACTCCTAACTGTCTCTTAAGCTCATGTGGGGAACTTTTCAAAATTATATCTCCACAATAGAAAATGCTGTGACCCCTTTGGTGGTGTCAAATGAAAGAGTGAGAAGCAGGGGGTAGGACATGCCAACTTAACAGCAACGGTGAATTCAAATCGGCATCAACATCTGGCGTAACTTGAGTGCTAGTCTTTATCAAAGACTTAACGGTACACGGTAGGAGGGCGCTCTTACGCACATCGGACAAAGACTCAACTAAAGGCTATAGCTGGTCATGAATATTTAAATTGTAAATGACCGTTATTGGAAATTACACTGTTTTGCAGTGAGCTTAATCCACTAACGTTGACAGATTTTGACGTCAATTATTTTTTTCCTAAATTATCATGATATTACTAAGATCTTTTGAACGAAGGTTTAAAAGGTGATTTTGCAATGTCACTGGGACCGAGGCTGCCATAGAAAATACACGTAAGAATTCCCTAAATGATGGTTTGGAAATCCCAAATGCCCAAATCGAGCAGATTGTGTCCGACCCCCCTCGAGACTTGTGGTTCGAGAACCGCCTTGTGTAGTATTTGTTAAAGGGGCATTTCGTGATCCACAGCCTCGTCCCCCCGACTTACCTAAAAAATGTTGAGATTTTTATATCATCTGAACATCTGGCCTTAGCAATCCACGTGTGCCCAATCTTACCTGCAAATTCGGTCGCATCTGTAAGAAATTCGCAATTTTGTATTTTCTGTCCTTAAACGGACAGAAATTACAGCACAGTAGCCTATGGGACCGTGGGAAATGAGCAATGCTCATAACAACACCGCAAGATCGTTTTTTGATCAGCCAAATTTGAGAATAGAGCTTTGGCTCAAGGATATCTAGGGCTCAATGGAATCAATAAAACAGAAGGGTGCTGAAATCAGAATACACCTTTCACCCTAAAAGGCCCGGGGGGGGGGGGGGGGGGGAGATCCGCCCCCTAACATTGTTTCTGGGGTATCTCACAGTATTTTTATTTTTTCACGTCCAAATAGGATACCGTTGACACAGGGGAAATACTTTAGAAATTGCATGACGTGGCCCGCACCCTCACAAGTATAGAAAAACTAGTGGTAGCAATGGAGTAATGCTTTTATGAGAAGAATTCCACTTGCTCTCACTTTCACAAGTTGTTCGTTTTCCAGAAATGCGGGATTAACTAACAAACGCGTAAAAGTCTGCGGAACATAAAATCATTCCAAATGCAGCAGCCTTATAACAGCATACGCTGGTTCCATGATACTTTGGTCTCTCACCACTTCACAAAAAAAAATGATCCATAAAGCGAAGGCCCGAGGCACAGAGCACCAGCGTAGTAACAGAAGGGGAGGGCGGCCGAGAACATCCCAATTGAAGACGACGCCATTGGTTTACACACGTGTAAAAGCGAAAATCTTGACGAAAAATTCTATTTAATATCTCAAATCCCTAGAGGGTGAAAATTCTTCTGATGGGATTAAAACGTCAATTTTATTTTCTGCAGAGTGAGTGGGATAATTTAGAAGAGGAGAGCAATTTTGTTTTGTGTGTATCTTTGAGTAGGGATCCTGGGTGGCGATGTGTGGAAGGGAGTGTGGATGTACAAGCATTACATACAGTAGAGTAGCCAGGTGGGGGCAAACCAAAAGGGGGCGAGTAGTAGACCCCTTGAAAAAAATTTTTGAGGGGAAATCGGGGAGGAAATATAAAACACGGATATTCATGTAAATCAGCCCCTTTTCCGATTTTTTGCCCTGCGGCCGGGAATTTTTTGCTTGTGATCGGTGAAATTGTGCCACCTACGGGAAATTGCCCCCTCGGAAAACGGGGGCTGGATACGCGCCTGATCATAGTGTCAGATTTCAAAACAGCAAAATGCAAGCTTATTGTAAATGTTTAAAAAGAATACTAAAACTGGTAGGGAAATTGTAGGTAGATGGGCTGGTGGAGATGGGGAAGGGGGACAAGGGTGGGCATTCTAAACAAATCCCATAGTGCATTACAAGGTGCCATGTTCATGTGTTGGAATGAAGTGTTAACTTAGCGGATAAAAAGTACTTTGCGGCCTCCTAATGAGTACAAGGGTTTTATGACTTTGACATTTATGAAATACCTGGTGGGATCACATGACCTAGTTAGGTGGCATTTCCACAAACTGGTGCAGTGTGGGATGGACTCGCAATAACCCTCGTGGGAGGGAGCGATAACATTTAGTTCAGGACCCCTTCATTTTCTTTAATTAAAGGAAATACTGCGCTTATCCATGACCCGTAAGAGGGGATAATTCAGGAGGGGTGATTTCTGTTACCGGGGTGGGTTGCGGTGGGGTCAGAGTGCGGGTGGTTAGGGTGGTAATGATGGGAGTGGGCGAGCTGTACTTTCAAGAAGAAAGAAACACATAAAGGGAACCTTTCTCTATAGACACTGTACAAAGGTCATTTCATTGGGGGCTGGCCAGGGAGAAAGGACAAGAGCGATGGGCAGGGGTACACCCCCCTATTTTTTATTGATTATTTTGGGATCAGAAACCAAAGTTCATATTTTTGAAGTACTGAATTAAGTAAATGTACGTCCAAGAAATATTCGATGTAGTTATGAAAAAAAGTCTCCCAAATGTGGTCGACCCCAGTTAATTACCCCTACATGCAGTCTAATGGGAAATTTAATTTTAGTCACATTGTTGCTATACCCAAACCAATTTAATAACATCAAAATTGTAATAAAGATGCTGTTTTGGGGACACATTTTCTATGGGAGGGAGATATTAAATATGTATATGGAAAATCGGACTATGATAGGTCGGACCCTAATATGGAGCGTTGTGTTAGGAAATATTTCCACCTTAATCCCCTACTAAATTTACTGGGGTAATTGACTTTAGCAAAATATGTGTTTGTGACTTTTCTTATTCATATTTGATACACACCCAAAATCTCAATTTTGATGGAAAAATGATGAAATAGGTTGTGATGGGTCACCCAAATTTATAAAGAAAAAAGCTCAGGAATTCATGGGCAAAAAATCGTTAACAAGTCAGATGTGCCCCGTATCTTACCTTGTCTCCACATCAAATATTCACAAAAGGTCAAGTTGTGCCCAGTGTGATAATGCTACGCTGCAGGGGGGGCTAAAGTAAAAACAAATGGTCATTACCTTTATAGGTGAAAATTCAATTAGAGGCACAATCCTGAATCTATCCGGAAAATACGGAAGACTTCATCGGGACCAGGGGACACCCAAACAAAGCCATGCAGCGTTTAACAGGGCTACCGTTGACTACCAGTGACAGTCTGACAGTGGATGACAATGTAATGCGAGAATTGAACAAAAAATAATGCCATAACCCAAATGCCCATGGCCGTGACAATATAATAAATGATATAGGCCACAACACAAAGCAGTTAGTAATTGATTTCACAAACAAATAGCGATCGTGAATTCGATGACCAGGTGCAGGGGTGATTCGGTGCAGGCTTAGCACGGTATCGGTACAATCAACGATTAGATGGGCGATCCATGCAATGCAATGGCGAGTGCCTTCTCCGGCCAATGAATTACGCTCAACTCACAAAATCCAGCCTTTTTTCGTGCTGTTGTTTCCACCTTTCTGTAGATGCTTTTTTTACCCTCCACATCAGGAATTAAGTACATAATGCACTATCCCCGACCTTTTTCGGGGTACAGAAGACGCCATTGGATAATGGTAACACGAAACACAACAGGCTGATCAGGCTCGAAACACACTGGTGTGTGCACTTTAGCCGCGGTTTTAGAGTTCAAGGTTCGTTAAATTACGTTCTGATTAGATTGTAATCGAGGGAGGGATTAAGCAAATCTTGATACCGAGTTTAAGTTTTATATGTGACAGATTTCACAAGAAATTGGGCATTTACAATTCCTTTTGAGAAAACGTGCCACATACAAGAGGTGAGACAACAACGTAGACTGATTTTATAATTTTTAAGAGGTTATCTCGCAAAAAAATTATCTACATCCAGGGTGCGTCACTTTTTGAAAACGTGGATACGGGATATGCCCGGTGGCCTCTCCTAAAATACCATGACATTTAAGACCCCAATTTGATTATAAAAATTGGACGATTAAGCCCAACATTAATTGGTCGGCTATGAGTTGCAAAAAAATATTGGGTGTGAGATGACTGAGACGCAGTCGAGCCCAAATTTTTCAAACGCAAAACGAGACAATTAATATTTGGCGTAAATCTTCCAATTTTATAATTATCATTTCTGGATCCGTATTTCCCATACTTGGAATCTACAAAACATGATAATGAACAGAAACTCGACTTCCTATGTTTTTTGTCGTTTATGATGCGGGGTTA
Organism: Ophioderma brevispina; assembly: GCA_023653785.1. Taxonomy (NCBI): domain Eukaryota; kingdom Metazoa; phylum Echinodermata; class Ophiuroidea; order Amphilepidida; family Ophiodermatidae; genus Ophioderma; species Ophioderma brevispina. The sequence goes on from JAMKCH010026975.1 coordinate 13,974, forward strand.
CGTAATCGCGCTACTGCTTGCAAAGAAACGCTATTTACCCTGGAAATGCCAAATTACACGCGAACAGCGAAAATCCAGTTTTTTGTTGCTAAGGATACCGTTTTACACTATATTTGATTTATTTGAGTAAGACTGTGTGGATACTTGACACACATCCTGGCCCAAAAAAATCCAACTTTTGCTTGAAACACATGGCGCGAAAAAACCATGAATTTTGCGATTTAACTTAAAGATTTTTTGCTTTTGCATGCGTCCGTTTGACCGGCCACTGTGAAGTCATACAAGGTATGTTTGTCTTTTTTGGTGTCGATAGACCTCGGGAGGAGGGGTCATAGCGTCCATGGTACACACATATGAAGTTCATCAATCCGTTTTGAGATACTGGGGGGGGGAGAATTTGACATTTGCCAGGACTCATCTCACGTATGACGTAAAGACAAGTGTTACAATGTTACATCTAGGTAGCAGTAAATGTTGGCTGTGTTGCAATTTGTTGAGTTGGGATTATGGAATAGTATGATTGAATTTATAGCATTTTTACAATTTTTTTCTGTGTACATAACAAAAATAAAAAAAATATATTTGTATATTTGTCATAATTTGAATATATTTTAATGTTGTATTTTTGTGGACGGGCCATATGGAATAACAGGGGTAACCTTAAATTCCCCCCCCCCAGGCCGGGGGGAATATGGCACCAGTTTAAAGAAAGAAATGAAACACAGCAAACAAAATTCTTCACATCTTCCACAAATGGGTTTAAATGATTCTTCCAACCCTATTAAGAATTATGGAAGTATACACTCCCTGTTGTCAAACTAAAGCTGCTAACTTGGAATTGTGTTTTTGGCACATTTTGGCTGTCACTTGGCACAGCTTTGCCCCTAACATACAGATCCTTATTAGGGTCTTTGTTTACCTTGAAAAAGAAAAGCTTAGCTCCAAATGTTGGTTGCTTTTAATATGTGTATATTTTGTAAAAGTTATTCTCCACCCCACCCACTGGGTATGGGTCTTGTCATCATGTTAGTTTTTGTATTGTCTGCAAAGCGCACATAAGGCATGCTTAATTGGACAGTTGTGTATCGTCAGGTGTTGTTGTGGTCAAAGTTAACCAATGTTAACCCTACAATATATTGCTTGCTGTGTCTACCTACATGCACACATTTCCATAGCACTGCATGTTTATGGCATTGGGTAGTTGGTTAGTGTCTCACAAGTTGCCCCCTCAAGAGTGGGATCAAGGTGATCTAGAATCATTTTAGAGGTCATGGACAAAAAATGGTCATCAGATTCCCTCAAATGCTTTCAAAAGTGGGGGTGACACTACCTTGTGACCTGGGTTGACATCATGATTGTACCCATTAACAAACCGCATTGGCAGACGACATATATGCGTTCGGTGAAAACTGTATTTTCACTTGTGGGTGCTTTTGGATCCATAGTAAGTGTCCTGCTGGTCACGTTGTGTCCATTCTATGACTTACATTAGTTAAATTTAATCTGTTTATTTCATATTGCAGGTGGAAGCCAGCTTTCTCTCCCTATAGACCTACAGAAGATGATGTACCAGAAGTTCCAATGGTGGGGATACAGTTGCCATTCACTCTCCAAATCTTAGATGTAGAAAATGCATCTTTTACAGGTTTGTTGGAATTGAAAAGTGAACCCTTTTATCAACACATGTAGACTGTAAAGATTCTAGTAGTGTATTAATGCATCTTTCTATGGAATTGTTAAATTTTCTCAAACTATCTGAATTCTGTTACGTCCTTTATATAAGTTGACAGTGTTAGCCAGGGGTGAAAACTGATGAGGATTATGCAGCTTATTGTCCTCAGGGGATTATAAAAGGGGCTCTGTCTGTGTGTCCATCCGTATGTCTGTGAGAAAAATGTTTACCCTGGAACTTTTGACCATATTTTTTTCTAGATGAGCTAGAGTAGCCAAATTGGGGTATATTGTAGGAGGGCACAAGCCCCAACTAACCATATAATTCATTCCTCCAGGGACCTTTCCTGGGTCTGTCAGGGGGTAGGGAAATGTCAGAGTTCAATATTACATAAAAAAGGTCAACATTTGGCAATATCTTTTTTATCCCTCTGGCCAAAAAGGGCATGGGGGATTTTGCGATATAAGATTCCTTCTGTGTGTGTCTGTGTGTGTGTGTGTTCCCTTTTGGTTAGGCTGTGTGTGTGTTCCATTTTGGTTCTAAGGCTGTGTGGGGTTGTGACAATTAGCAGTTTATTCTGTACAAGTCTGATGAATTCATCAGGGTCAATAGTGACCCAGGGTCGCTAATTGTCACAACCCGGCCTTTACCATGTAATTCATTCCCCCAGGGTTCCCAAGGTCTGTCAGGGGGTAGGGAAATGTCAAAAAGGTCAATATTGCACAATAAGGTCAACATTTGGGTGCTGACATTTGACCCTTGACATTCAACTTTTTTAGCAATCCGTTGTACGTGTGTATGTGTGGATGTGTGTGTGTGTGTCACTAAAATGTTAATTTAAAAAAAAAAAAAAGTTGAAGTCATTTGGACCAAAAAACTGGCGTCTAGGTGCAGAAAAAGTAGATGAGTGTGAGCTGCCTCAACACCTTGTTGAACTGTGGAAGGAAAGCAGCAGTCAGCTAGGGGAAAGTGAGAAACATCATCTACTTCAGCTACTTCACCAAAATCAACATTTGTTCGCCAAGTCCAAAGAAGACTTGGGGAGGACGAACGTGGTGAGACATCGAATTGATACTGGTGATGCTCAACCGATTAGGCAGAGAGCTAGAAGACTCCCCATCAACCAAAGAGATGAGGAGCTACGACAGATGGAAGTCATGCTACGACAGTCCTTGGAGTTCACTTAGTTCAAAAGAAAGACAAGTCCTGGCGTTATTGCGTTGACTACAGAATGTTGAACCTGAGCACTCATACCCTTTGCCTAGAATCGATGATTCCTTGAGCACGTTGGCCAATGCAACATGGTTTTCCACGTTGGATTTGTCCAGCGGATATTGGCAAGTGGAAGTTGAGCCGGAAGATCGTCCAAAAACGGCATTCATCACCAGTAATGGGTTGTACCAATTTAAAGTCATGAGCTTTGGATTGTGCAATGCTCCAGCATGTTTTGAAAGGCTCATGGAGAAGATTCTAGCGGGCCTACAATGGAAGATATGTCTTTGCTACCTCATTTGACATAGTGGTCTACGCCACCGACTTCATCAAAGATGTTGTTGAACGACTCCAGAATTTGTTTTGATCGTCCTCTCAATTCAAAGGTGCCGGTTCTAAAAACTTCAACCCCAAATAAGTGTCACCTCTTCCAAGAAAGTGTGTCGTACCTTGGCCATGTTTAGGTACTCAAAAGAAGGAGTTGCAACTGATCCTTCAAAGATATGTACAAGACTGGCCGAGACCTCAGAACACGAAAGAAGTACGGTCCTATTTAGGTCTCGTTCCTAAATACAGAGAAGATACAGGGTTTTGTAGGTTACTATCGCAGCCCCACTCCATAAGTTGACTGAGAAAAACCGACCCTATGTGTGAAGAAGGGTTTCTCACCCTGAAAGAGAAACTTACCACAGCCCCAATATTGGCCTATCCAAATCCTGGAAACAAATACATTCTAGACTGCGACGCTAGCAACACTGGAGTTGGTGGAGTTCTTTCTCAACAACAAGGGGAACAAGGGGAACACGAACGTGTGATTGCATACTTTAGCCAGAGTCTCAACAAGGCTGAGCGAAAGTACTGTGTGACCCGTAAAGAATTGTTGGCTGTAGTGAAATCTGTCAAGCATTTTCACCATTATCTGTTTGGAGATGAGTTTCTTGTCCCAACAGATCATGGAGCGCTGAGATGGCTACTTAGGTTAAAAAATCCTGAAGCTCAGGTAGCCCGCTGGTGGAAACATTGGGAACAGGGTTAGCGCTGGCCTCCAAATCTCGAGGGTCCAGGTTCATTTTGTCGGACCCCTAAAGCCCTGCAAAATCCAAATCGCAGGGGTCCAAAAAGAAATTTAAGGGTTTCAAAAATTGTCTTAATAATTGGTGAATTTAATGAAATTTCAGGATGCCCCTTTATACACTGCACATTTATTGCCAAATTTCAAGAATTACTTGCATTGTACTGATCATCTAGAGTCAGTTCTCAATTCTCGTAAGTCTCAACTAAAGGAGTACAACTACATGGATGAGCAGGCATAGACTTCTTCAGCAGAAGTGATTTTGGAAAACAAAATGTTCAGGTTTGGGATTCTGATTTCATTCTCAATATATATGTACCTATTAGAAACACTTTTCGATTGAAACAGAATCAAATGTATTAACGGCACAAAAATGCCAAAGGTATGCCGAAATGTTACCAAATTCTGCACCTTTGTGAAGCTTGCCGGGGAAGAAATCTCTACCCTCTATCACAGCAATGACAGTGCCGAAAAGTAAGTTTTCATTCAAGCTACAATAATCCTTAAAACTGAACATTTTTTCAAGAAATTCCTATAGCGTTTACCATAAACTGCGAGACTACTACATACTTTGTGTCCATTTTAATTGCTAGCTTCGCCATAGATAGCTAGCTGCCTGTAAAGTGCGCAGTTTTCTGTTGTTTATATTAGACCTCTGACTGTGGTTTTCTTGTACTGGTTGCCCAGTAAGTTTTAAGTAATCGTTCTGTGCATATACACAATGAGATCGCCACGCTGGGACAATCGCTACCATGCCATAATGACAGCCATACATAGAATTTCATGTAGGTGTGAGCTACGGTATCTGTCACAGAGCTGATATTTCCAGCAATTCACAACGCGCATGTGCACTCTTGGAGAAGGTCAGGCCTTCAGGGTCAAGTTAACCAATTTCAACTACGCTACTGAGTGGTTTGGAGGAGCGCTATTATTTTTTTTTATGTCAAACTTGCGATCTAGTAGTTGTGTGTAAGAGTTGTTTTCATTTTGTTACGTATTTTGTTGAGCATTTTTGTCTCGCCTGAACTTTGTTCGGCAGAGACTTAGTAATCACTTTTATGTCTGCTGTCTGTCTGTCTGTCGGTCCGTCCCGTCGTCGTCTGTCTGTCTGTCTGTCTGTCTGTCTGTCATGCTGTCGTCTGTCGGTCCGTGTTCACCTGCTTGTGTACGATTACTGGAGTTCGTAAGGGCCTGACGATGTGTAACTTGGTGGAAGGAGGGGCGGGTCCATGAGTTCTCGACTTGATTAGTTTGGGCGTAAATTATGATAATTAAGTCATCTAATTTGCATAATTTACGAAAATTTCCCGCAAGGCGTGTGTACAAGGTTTTCAGGAGTTCGTTAAGGCGTATAAGATGTAACTTGGTGGAAGGGAGCGGGCTGGAGAGTTCTCGAAACTGATTAGATTTCGGGCGTATTGCGGGGCAAATTAATTAAGTATGCAAATGAGCTAATTACTATGAAAATCAGGCGTACTGCTATAATTTTAAAACGGGTACATTAGGTACACAAAATTCCTTCACTGCATGAAAGCTACCATGGTGTGCGCATCTTTTTAGCAATTTGAAAGTGTATGATCTATTCGCCTTAGGTATGCAAATGAGCTAATTAAAGATGCTACTTAATGTATCTCTTGAACAGTACATCGGTAGGCAAAATTCCTTCCCTACATAAAGAATACATGTATGCATCGTTTGTGTGAATCAAATTGGGTCAAAGTTGGGATTGTGGGCGGAAATATGCTAATTAAGTGTCTAATTTGCCATTTAATTTAAGGAAAAAAAGGCTTGGTGTAACAAGTTTTCAGGGTTCCGTAAGGCGTATAATGATGTAACTTGGGGAAGGGAGCGGGCTGAGAGTTCTCGACCAGATTAGATTTTGGGCCTAGTTCGGGCAATTGACAGTATGCCAAAACTGAGCTAATTAAGATGCAAAAATCAGCATAAATTGCTATAATTTTGATGAAACGGTTACAAACGGATTACACAAAATTCCTTCACTGCACGAGAGGCCTATTAGGTTGCGCATCTTGTTTGCTATTTGAAAGTACGTGATATATGCGGCGTAGATATGTAAACGAGTCTCATTAAATATGCATAATTGCTGTATCGCTGATGAAAAGGGTTAATCGGATAGGCTAAAATGTCTTCATTACATGAAAGACTAGTCTGGCAGTTCACTTTTGTGTGAATCATAATTAGGTCAAAGTGATGTGGGCCAATTAAAGGGGGCATTTTGTGTTAAATTGACCGAATTAAATATGCGTAATTGCTTGCTTATAGCTTTGAAAAAGTACATGTATATGCAATTTACTGTGTTACATGGAAGCAGGCGGGTGTTGGGGAGGGACTGGGGGGTTAGGAGTGGTAGGTGGTGCGGGGGTGAAAGGGGGGAGGGGGGAGGGGGGGAGAGGGGGGGTTGTGGGGGGTTCTCGGGAAGGGGGAGGGGACGGGGGGAGGGGCGGGCAGGGGGGGACGGGGGGTGGAAGGGGAGGGGGCGTGGGTGCGGGGGGGGGGGGTGCTGAGGGAGCGAAAGGGGGGGGGGGTGAGGAGCGAAGGGGGGGGGGTGGGGAGGGGGAGAGGGGGGGGGGAGGGGGAGCAGGGGGCGGGGGGGAGGGGGCAGGGGGGGGAGAGGGAGGGCGGGGTCGGGGGGGAGGTTGGGGGGGGAGGGTGCGTTGGCTATGGGCGGTTGGGGGGGGACGGGGGAGGGGGGAGGGGGGAGGAGGAGGACGGGGGGGGTGATGGGGAGGGGGGGGGGGGGGAGGGGAGGGGATAAAAAAAATGGGGAGGGGGGGGGATTGGGGTGGTGTGGTGGGGGGGGGAGGGAAGGGGGAAGGGGGGGGGGAGGAGGCTGGGGCCCCTGATTGGGGGTCGGGGGAGGGAGGGAGGGGGGGGGGGGAAGGGGACGGGGGGGGGGGTGTGGGGAGGGGGCGGGGGAGGGGGGAGGGGGAGCAGGGAGGGGGAGGGGGGGGGGTCTGGGTGGAGGTGAGGGTTGTGGGAGGGAGGAGGGGGGGGGTGGGGAGGAGGGGCGGGGGTGGAAGCGGGGGGGGGGAGGTGAGGGGGGGGGTGGGTGAAGTGGTGTGGGGGTGAAGCGGGGGGGGGAGGTGGGGGGGGGGGAGGGTGTTGGGATTTTTATCTCTCGGGTGTGTGTGGGGGGGTGGGCGAGGGGTGGGCTGTGGGCGAGGGGGGAGGGGTGTGGGCGGTGTGTTGGGGAGGGGATGGCGGGTTGCGGGAGTGGTGTTGGAGAGGGGGTGGGGTGTGTTGAGGTGTGTTGCGGGAGGGGGTGGGGTGTTGAGGTGGTGGGGAGGGGGGGGGGGGTGGAGAGGGTTGGGTTTGTTGAGGTGGTGTGTGGGGAGGGAGTTTGTGCGGAGGGGGTGGGGTTGTTGACCGGCTGTGTGGGGAGGGGGGGGTGGGGAGGGGGGGGGGGGGGGGTGGGGGGGGGGCTCCTTCCCCCTCCTCCTGGGGGGTGGGGGGAGGGCGGGGGGGGGGGGGGAGGATGGGGGGGGGGGGGAGGAGGAGGGGGGGGGCGGTGGGTGGGGGGGCGGGGGGGAGGGTGGGGGAGGTCGGCCTCTTTGAGGGGGACGAGGGGGTGCGGGGGGGGGGAGGCCGGGGGGGGGGATGGGGGGGGGGAGGGGGGCGTGGGGGGGGGGCCCACGGCGTGCGGGGAGGGTGGGTGTCTGCGGGCGAGGGGCATTTCGGTGGTGGGGGGGGAGGGCGGGGGTGGGGTTGGGCGAGGGGGGGGGGGATGGGCCTGGGGGGGTGGGGGGGGGGGGGGGTGAGGGGGGCGGGGGGGGGATTGGTTGGTGGGGGGAGGGGAGGGGGGGTGGGGGAGGGGGGGGGAGGGGAAGAAGGGGAGGGGAAAGGGTTGGGGGCAGGTCCGGGGGGGGGGGGAGGGTTCTCGGGGGAGGGGGTGGGAACGGGGGGTGGGGGGTGATGGAGGAGGGGGGGGGGTGCGTTGGCATTGAGGTATTCGCAGAAGGGGGTGGGGGATGGAGGGGGGTTGCGGGAATTGGTGGGGGGGGGGTGGGGGGGAGGGTGGGTGTGGGGTGTTGCGGCGTGAGGGGGAGGGGGTTGGGGTTTGTTGAGGGTTGGGTGTGGGGAGGGATTGGGGGGTGTGAGGGTGTTTGGGAGGGGGTGGGGTTTTTTTGTGGTGTATTGTGGGGTGTTGTTGCAGGGTGTTGGGGAGGGGTGGGTGTTTGCGGGTGTTGGAGGGGGGGGTGTTGCGGGGTGTTCGTTGTGTTGGGCAGGGGTGGGGTGTTGTGGTGTGTGGGGGGGGGATAGGGTGTTGCGGGGTGTTGGGGAGTGGGGTGGGAGTGGGTGGGGTTGTTGTTGCGGTGTGTTGGGGAGGGCGGTGGGGTGTTGCGGGTGTGTTGGGCGAGGGGGGTGGGGTGTTCGGGTGTTGCGGTGTGGTGGGGAGGGGGTGGCGGTGTTGGAAGGGGTTGGGTTGCGGTGTGTGTGGGCGAGGCGTGAGGTTTGCGGAAGGGGCGTGGGGTGTTGCGGTGTGTGTTGGGGAGGGGCGTGGGGTGTTGCGGGGTGCTTGGGGGGGTTTGGTGTTGCAGGTGGTGTTGCGGGAGAGGGGGTGGGTGGTGTGGAGGAGGTGGGTGTTGGGAGGAGTGGGGTGTTGCGTTGTGGTTGGGGAGGGGATGGGGGGTTGAGGTGGTGTTGGGAGGGGTGGGCGGTGTTGAGGGGTGTGGGGGGTGGGGGGTGTTGAGGGGCTTGTTGAGGGGTGTTGGGCGGGGAGGGGGGTAGGCGGGTTGAGGGGTGTTGGGATTGATGGTGGGCGCAGGGCGGCGACCGGTCGGGGGGGGGTGAGGGAGGGGGTGGGGGGGGGGGGGGGGGGGGGGGCGGGACGGGGGTGGTCTGGGGGTGGGGTCCGGGGATATGGAGATTTGGGGGGGTAAGGGGGTAGGGAGCGCTTCTCCCCGTCACTCTCATCTTCTCTTCTTCTCCGGGGGGGAGCGCGAGGGGGGGGGGGTGGGTGGCTGGTGGGGGGGGGGGGGGGACCTGGGGGGCGAGGGGGGGGAGGTGGGGAGGGGGTTGGGAGGGGCGGGGGGACGGGGTGGTGGGGGAGGGTGGGGGGGCAGGATGGGGGGGGGGGATGGAAGGGCGGGGGCGGGGGTGAGGGGGAGTGGGGGGAGAGGGGTTTGGATGTGTAGGGGGGGGGAGGGGGCGTGCGGCGTGGGGGGGGGAGGGGGGGGGGGCGAGGGTCGGGGGGTGGGGGGGGGAGGGGGGGGGGTTGGGGAGGGGGAGTGGGGCGCACTTTGGGGCTGGGCTGCCTTGGGGGAGAGGGGCGGTGGGAGGGGGGAGGGGGGGGGGGTTTTGAGGTGGGGTTGGGGAGGGGTGGGTGGGTGAGGTGGGGTGGGCGATCAGGGGGAGGTGGGGTGGTGGGGTGGATGTTGGGGAGGGGGTGGGTGTTGCAAGTGGTGTTGGAGATGGGGGGGGGGGGGGTGGAGGGTGTGGGGGAGGGGTGTGTGTTGAGGGGTGTTGGGAGGGGGGTGTTGAGGGTGTGGGGAGGGGTGGGGGGTGTTGGAGGAGAGTGGGGTGTTGGGGGGGATCGTGGTGGTGTTGGGGAGAGGAGCGAGACGGGGGGTGTTGTTGAGGGGTGTGGGGAGGGGGGGGGTATAGGGTGTTGGGGAGGGGTTGGAGGTGTTGGGGTTGGGAGGGGGGCGTTTGGTGTATGAAGGGTGGGGGTGTGTTGAGGTGCAGGAGTTGGGGAGTGGTGGTGTGGGGTTGAGGTTCCGTGGGTGGGGATGGGGTGGGTTGTTAAGATGCCATTGAGGGGTGGGTGTTTTGGGGTGTTGGGGAGGGGAGAGGGGGGGGTGTTGCGGCGGTGTGGTGAGCGGTGGGTTGTTGCGGGGGGTTGGGAGAGGGGGGGGGGGGTGTAGGGGTGTGGGTGAGGGTTGTGGGCGGTGAGGTGTGTGGGCGCGGGGTTGTGGTTGTGTTGGGGAGGGGGGGGGGGGTGTCCGGGGGTGTTGCCGTTTGGTGGTTGGGGAGGGGAGAGAGTGGGTGGTTGAGGGGGGGGTGTTTGGGAGGGGGTGAGGGTGGGGTGAATGTTGCATAGGGGTGGGTTGTTGTAGGGTATTGGGGAAGGGGGTGTTGGGAGGTGCAATCCTCCCACTGTATCTGCTTGCACACTTCTTTGGGAACATTCTACTGGTACAGTTGTAATCTGGTGTGATGCTCTTTGTCGTACAGCTATACGCGAAAGAGGCCGAGACTTGTTGGTTCGAAGAACCGCCGTGTTAAAATATGTGACATCTCGAGAGTAAGAGTGTATTTATTTTCAGTCAGCGGAAATTCTTGGCGTCCACTCATATTTCAATGGATTGCAATAGGCAAGCTTAAGTTCAGTTTTAGGTCAGAATCGGAAATTTAAGGCGTCATAGGACTAACCCTGGTTGGGAACGTAAATTTCACCATAGAGCATCGACCTGGTCATGTGCATAGCAATGTGACCCTTGTCGAGAAGGCGTGATGAATGCATGCCAATGCGAACGCATGAGAAGAAAAACTTTGCCAGCGAAGTTCAACATATCGCTACGAGCCCCAGGAAACCTCCATGCAAACTCATCCAGGTCAATCGACAACAGAGTTTCTCCAGTCAGTGGAGGCAATGCCAGAACCACCAGCGACGCCACCTGTTGAGCTACTAGGAGTAATTAATGCAATTAGGAAGTCACTGGAAAGAGGACTGGGAGAGACTCAGAGTAGAGCAATTGGGTTTGAGGGGCTATTTCAACGAGGACATTAGAAAGATGCAGCTTGAGGACCTGAGTAGGACCTGTTCTATGCTGGAAAGGAAAAGGGGATTCAAACCAGGTTGGGCCGATATTTCACAGGAAAGTGGAGACAAAAGCAATTTGGCTTTTTGTGGAACAGCTCTATTGGTAGATGGCCTCCTATACCATTGGTATGGTAACAAAACAAAGAGGACAAGCTATACCAACAGATGCGCGTTAGTTGCCCAAGGACCTGCGAAGGAAAATACTGGCGAGCGTACAACCTCTACTATGGGGGGACCATCTCAGCAACCACAAAACTCTGAGTGTATCAGGCACGTTTAATTCTGGTTATGGAGGAAGAAGATGTTAGAGTTCTGTAAGTTGTGTGACACTTGCACTCGCTCGAAGTCGCCTTCCAAGAAGTCCAGAGCTCCCATGAAAATCTACCGTGTAGGGTATCACATGGAGCGCACAGCGCTTGACATCTTGGGTCCACTTCCTGAGACTGTCAAGGGAAATAGATATGTGCTGATCATTGGTGATTATTTCACCAAATGGGTAGAGGCATTTGCCATCCCCGACTAAGAAGCACACACTGTAGCTGATGTATTGACAGAAGAATTCATATGCCAATTTGGAGTGCCCGTACTGTTGCATAGTGACTGAGGGGAGCAATTTTGAGTCATCTGTTTTATGATGTATGTGAAGCCCTAGGAATTGCTAAGATACGAACGACAGCCCAGAGGCCTCAGTCAGATGGGATGATTGAATGTTTTAACTGAACTCTTGAGGCCATGTTGTCTTGTTTTACTGGAGAGCAACAGGACGGTTGGGACCACTACTTGCCCTATTTGCTGATGGCCTACCGGTCACATACTGGCTACACACCGAATGAGTTAATGTTTGGACGTAACATCCGCCTACCCATAGACTCTATGGAACCCCCCCCCCAGGAGATCGTCTCTTGGATCCTACCCGCTATGCCCATCAACTCAGAGAACAGATGAAGTTAGCCCACCATTATGCCCAGGAGAACTTAAAGAGCAGTAGTGAGCATCAAAAGAAGGTCTATGACCACAGGGCAAATTCTTCCAACTTTGAGCCCGGAGAACATGTGTACACAGACAGGTGCGACACTTGTGTACACAGTACACAGACAGAAAGAAACAGAAAAATGATAAACTCAGACTTATGCTGGGGACAAGATCCAATGTTGTAATATTATAAATAAATCTCAGAATAAAATGCAATCAGGTTCTTTCTATTGTATTATATTTTAATTTACAGAATATGGCTTCCTTACTTCAGAGATGTGTTAAATGCAACTTGATTGCCCACCCAGGAATCCTAGACAGTGACAAGTATACCTGCCAGAAGTGCACATACAACACAAGCAAAATAAGCAACTTCAACGGCACCAGGGCACATGCATTATGCCACGCTACATGTGTGACAAATGTAGTTTTCAGACCCAGTCTACAATTGAGTTTCATCACCATCAGAAGGTGAATTGCAAAAAGCAATCAAGCAGCGGCAAGAAGGCCACATCGCTGGTTACTACATGTGGTAACGCCTCGACCACCACCACTGTGGCTTCCATGGCGACCATAACAGCTACAGCAGACAGCAGCGGAGCCCAGCTTGCTACAACGCCGACAAGAGAACAAGCCTCAGTGACGGCGACCACCAGCGTGGCTACAGCAACATCCCTCACTGCAACGGTCAAAATAACAACTGTGCTCACCGCGGCTGGCGGGGCGTCCATCACTTCAACTGCTACGGGTGGAGAAGCTTTCCTTGTGCCAATGTCAAATGGCACAACATCACCCGATATGTCCCCAGTTGTTAGTGTGGCAGCCAGTGAAGGGCTGTTCAACTCCCCAAAGAAGGTGACCAGCGGCCCCCAGGATGCGCTGGATGAGCGGATTATGAATCTCCATGGCACTCCGACCTCCACTGGATTTGTGACCAACAACAGGAAGCGAGAGAATTCGTCTCACCAGATGGAGCCAACACCAAAATATAGAATCATAATCAGCAAGTCTAACCAACTTCCCGACCCAAGGCACCTGCAGGGCCTTTGATGGTGTGGAGGCCACCACAGAGTATGGTAGGGCACTTGAATCCTTCCGTCATCTTGGTCAGCAGGTACCTGCCAGGTACCAGCTAAGGGCTCTGGAGTCCAACTTCCTCTACGAGACTGTGTTTGAATGGGTCGAATTTCCGCCAAGCACCCGGTTCGGCCAAACCAGGAGGAGGTTGCGGCTACCGTCTGAGGCAGTGTGGGCGAGTGATACTCCATTTGCCACCCCTCAGAAGCATGTCCCATCATGTGTGTTGCCCCCAAATGGTTGTGAAGAATAAGCAACAAGGCACACCATGATTATTGTAATGCAAAATAAAAAATATCAAATTGTAGAAATTTTTTATTGTCTTGCTGGGAAATCCATTTAATCTTTGTTTTACTTTGCCAAAATGAATTGTCAAATCCAACGTTTTCCCTGTTTCCCAGTGTGTAGGAGATTGGAAGCTTTCTATTTTTTCATGCCAAAATTTTGGGGACATGCGTTCTGATGGCAGAATAATACACTCTCCCACACTGTACTCGACACAAGATGAAGAATTATTACACTTAAAATTAACCTGGCAGTTAGTTAACAGTTAATTGTGCAGTAAATTATTTCAGTTTGGATCTTTATTAAACAAATTTACTGGTCAAATTTAATGGAAAAGGCAAACTTATTAAGAAAAGAAATAATAAAATAAAAAAAATTAATATTATTATTCAAAATATTTTGTTTAAAGTAACAATGCATATAGAGATATGTGAAATGAATATTAATTGAATATTAGGAATTGTACTTTTGATTTGAAATTTTAATTGCGAAAAAAATTTAGAAGAGGTAGTGAATTAAAAAAAAAAATAATAATAATAATAATAACGTATAATAAAAGATAAATAAACAAGTAAAAAAAACAATTTAGGTTGAGTTGTCCAACAAAGTTAACATATGTTTGGTTATTTCATCAGGAATAGTAAGTGATAAAACTAATGAAATATTAGAATAAGGGGAGATTAAGAGGAGTGCTTTTTGTAATTTTAAGATGTAGAGTGTTGTCAATGTTGACAAGGTTTTGGTGAGTTTTTGGAAGGAGAGTTGTGATACAATTTGGAGTACAAATTGGAGCTTTAAAATTTTTCCTTCAAGTTATTGTTCTTTAATTTTTGGATATTACTGTAGTTCTTAGAATATATAACTTTGGTAACATTTGGCTTCACTCAATTGTATATGGCATGGGTCACAGCATCTAGGGAAACCCCAAATTTTGTTAGGCATTTCAAATTTAGAAGCTAGCTAGCTATGATAGGTGTTTCGAAATTGTAAGTTTTAGGCTAAGGCGACGAAAATAAAAAACCCTGTTTTACAGGCCCGACCGTCCCTGATTTTTCAGTTTTGCAGAATTTTTTTTTTAGTTTTTCCAAAAAATCGTGTAAAATCAGCCTGTTTTTTGCCCAAATTTATCAATTTTGGCTAATTTTTTTTAGAAAATTTGTAAAAATTTTGTATTTTTTGTTTTGATTTTTCAGATTTTGGAGCTATTTTAGGCCAATTGTGACCTCCAGAAAAGAAGAAAAAAAAGAAAAAAGAAAAAATTTGCCCCACCGACCGACCCTACTCGAAAGGTCCGCTCGCCCGTCAAAACAGGGTTTTCTTTTTTCGTCGCCTAAGCAACAAATTAAATTTTGAGGACAAAATTTTTCTGAAAGTTGGGGGTGGTGTGATGGACAGGGGTTAAAGTCTGACTTGGAGATTTCGAAATATTATTTTTTTGTGTAATAATGAAAAATAGTCAACTAGAACTAAAGATAGTAACCTAAAATGCACAATTCCGAAATTTGAGATGAATCGGATTTTTCGCTTTGATGCAGTAAACATTTGTGTAGTATTATGTCCCATAGGATACTGTGTATAACAAAAATTCCTTATCCGGAATTTTATAACAAAGTTGTGATTTTCTATATGAAGGAATTCGATTTAAGCTTAGCAATTTCACACAGTGATTAGTATGGACAAGCATTATGTACATGCAAAAAGCATGATTATTTTGGAAATTGAGGGCGCCATCCTCAGGAAATCTGAGTCAGCATTTAAGGCCCTAAAATTTCATGAAGCACAATCTAGGTATTTTGCAATGTAGGTATGCAGTGTGAGCTAGGCACACTGTTTTTGGTTTTGGTTATGATGATCCAGTTTAATATTATAAAGTTATGGTTTGTGCTCAATTTGATATTTTGTATCACCCCAGTCTTGTCGTCATGCAGACACCTTTCGGAGGAATTTGGATCTCAGTTTAGGTGTAAACTTTGTAATTTTAAGTCAGGAGTGTAGTCCCAAATTTTGGATACTTATGGGCATTGGCCGACCATAGAGATATGTACACAATTTTAGTTCCAATTTTTGTTTTAGGGTTTCTGACACCCTATTTTGATACTTTTGTAGATGATTTTTACAATATAACTTACATTTTCTGACAGCCCACACTTTATAGGTCATTTGTAATTTGCTCTGGCAATCATTACGGGGGTCTTCACTTCAGAAATTGGTCCAGACAGTTAGATTTTGCTATTTTGCCGATTATCAAACTTACCGGCATGTTGCCAGTCTTATTTTTCCCTGCTGTGATCTGATGAGAAAGTTAGGAGCCCCTGCGTATTTGTATTCGCATTTTAGCCATTCTTTGGTCAGACTCTTTAGCCAATCAGAGTAGAACTAAGAGTACACATGGAGTAGCCTAAGCTCTGGGTTACACCGTGAGTAGGAATCTTGCTGTGTTATTACAGTAGTGCAAGCAGTCAAAAGATATTCTAGCATATAAGATCTTACCAGAACTCTTTATCTGCAATTTTGGCCCCTTTGGCTGAGCTTTCCATCATACTTCGCTACCAAAACTGTGCACGAATGGTAAAGTAACGATGACCTTGTGTGCCATGATCAGTGATGATTCGAATTGATTCGAATTTGAAAAGTCATGACTAGTTGTCAAAACGTGCGATTTTGTGGCTAGAGGAGCTCTTCTTTCAAAATTGGCAAATACCCAACTCGTGGCTTGAATGACTTCCCCTGTTCGATCCATATTATCCAGACAAAACAAGTAAACAAGAGAAATTATTGCAAATAAACACAGCCAATGTTTCGAATGTGGCGGTGGCTCGCGTGTGTGGTGGTGCTCGATGTCATAACCCAGATCGTCTGCCCAGGTACGCGGTTGTGAACTCGGGTCGTGATCTCCCATTGCTAAATTGGTTGGCTAGGTAATTAAATGAGCAGTATTTCAATGTTTTATGCATACCGCCACTTTCTTGCTTCAAAAACTCCCTCGCCTGTTTTACAGGCTAATAATTCAGGGTGTTCCGTGTTAGTCAATTGAAATAATCTCCCTGAAGTGTGGAAATATAGAAATCAAGTCCAGTTGACAGGACAATCTCGTCTAACAAGTTCCAAGTAATATATTTATCAAAACAAATGTAACTTTTATATTTTAGGAACTTTGAGACTTTTCACAAATTTGATATACTAAAAGTTCTCAGTTTTTCCTGCTCCAAGAACTTGCAACTGAGAAATGTTAAACATGAATATCTTTAATAATTTATATTTTTGATTAATTATTATAATTTCTTACAAAATGAGATCTTGTCCCTGATTGAGGTCTGACGGCTACACAAAATACAAACTTGCAGGGGTTGTACTCACAGTAACTCACTCGCCATGGTAGAATTGAATAAGAACATTTTCTTAGAACCAAATAATAATTCCACTTGCCACAAGAATGGCTCGCTTGTCTGTTGTGAGTTCATGTAAAGTATGCGACTGCAAGACTACTTTATTTATTCCAACAGGTTTACCTTCAAGACTTCATCCTCCTGTTATACGCTGAGCTTCTGGCCTTCGAGAATCAGTATCGGTTAGGGACGTAATCACATCAGATTGCAATTGCTATTTCTTGACATTATATTGGCCTGGTTTTCATAGGTGCACCACAGGATCCCTCATATGTTGATGAGGTCAAAGGTCATGTGCCAAGGTCAAAGGTCATATGAGGTCAACTTGAAATATAGGCTAAAGATGTAAAATTGACCTCAATTGAAAAGTTGAAGTTCAATTGGAACCAAACTTGTGTCATAGGTGCATCAAGGGATCCCTCATATGTTGATGAGGTCAAAGGTTGTATGCCAAGGTCAAAGGTCATAGAGCGGCCCACAGCTTATATTCTTTGAATATAGCGAGTGCGAAAGCCGAGAACCGCGAAATTCTAGTTGTCGTAATGTGTATTTTTTTTAGTGTCTTAAAAGTAAAACTTACTTTGAAAACTTTGCCAGCCAGTAGTCAAACCCTTCTAATTCTATACTCTGAGTGGAACTAGAATAACCCATTAAACTTCTTTATTAAACCGTGAATACTTTTCCGAGACAGAATTACCTACTTTTGTGTATCGTAACACCTGCTGACATACGGAGGTCATAGGTCACTTATAGTCTACCTACCACTCGGCTTCGATCTATTTCTCTATGTAGTCGGACCACTTCAGCGGGTGCGGGATACGGAAATTTATGGATGGGCTTTTGAATATACCAAACCCTTCCTCAATTTAAACTTCGATCACTTGAGCTTATAAACACTGTTTTTGTCTTCTCTCCCCATATCCTTTCCGATACCCCTTAGTGTGCGATTCCTTCTCTTCCGACCCCCGGTCCGTTACACATGCATGTAAAGGATAAAAAATCTTGTATGTCCTTAATTAATGCAAGCAGACACAAAATTGGCTTGAGGCAGAGACTTTCATCAAGGGATTATGTACCCCTACTGAATAAAGTTTTGTATTCATGGTTGGAAGCGCAGGCTCCCTGCTAGTTATATTAAAGAGACATGAGATTTTCAAAAAGAAGCACCCCCAATTTTTCTTGAACCCCGGTTTTTAAATATTTGGAATGCTTACCAATGTATTAGATCACACCTGAAGTGAATAAGCCGAATATGACGTCTTTATGTAATAAGATGATTATTTAATAGTTTCTGTCGTGCACGATAGAAAGTCAAAGCATGGTTTTCTATGGGGGAACGATTATGATAGCAGGCAAGTTCAAAACAA
The DNA here is from genome assembly GCA_023653785.1 of Ophioderma brevispina. Taxonomy (NCBI): domain Eukaryota; kingdom Metazoa; phylum Echinodermata; class Ophiuroidea; order Amphilepidida; family Ophiodermatidae; genus Ophioderma; species Ophioderma brevispina. The sequence goes on from JAMKCH010026975.1 coordinate 31,801, forward strand.
GGCTTGCGGTTTTCTTTTGCACCTGTTTGTCCAATAAACCTTCGTAACGTTCTCGGTAGGTGGTCTACACCGATCCACGTAGTGAAATTTGAAGGAAATTTGTATCCTAAAAAAATCTCTCCTGTCACTTATCCGACTTGAGTTAACATTTGGTTGAAGAATTACGAAATACTTCAGTTCTCTGGGTGGACAGTGATGAGCAATCTTTTAATAAAATAAGTGCATTCCACAACCAAAAGCACTAAGTATTAATCTAGCTATGTTAGTATACAAAAATTGACTGCCCATGAGGGCCATAGTCAAAACTATGACCCGAGGTGATTCTCGAGTGACTTGTATTTCCGAAGCGGAGCTGAGGGAAATAGATACGGTCTCTCGAGATCATACGAGGGTCAAGAGTTTTGGCTATGCCGAATAAGGGCCAGTAATATTTGTTTTATATACCTCATGATAGATCTTGGTCACTATTGGTTAAAATTGGCTCAAATAATAAATGTAATTACCAGAGATTATTCTCTGATTCTTGAATTTACAGCACTTCAACCAATCCAGATGATGTGGTCATTCTAAGTAAAGTTTCCCTTCATTGGTAATAAAGTTATCCAATTCCCACTGTAGAACAAGTCCCACAAATTGTTTTCAAAAACTGTCCGCAAACATTTTCAGGCAAAAATCCCTTAGCAGAATACTCCAATTAAATATTTTGTATAAACTCAAAAAACAGCAATGTTCCAAAAGGCACAGATAACAACTGTAGTAGGCCTAGGCCCAAGTAGAAATATTACAGTCAGAGTGAAAACAAAAAGTATTTATTCTGGTTATAAATGTTTACCATGGCAACCATGAATTGGAACTGGGAGCACTGGTTACTCTCCACCGGTGTCTGTTAAGTTCAATGTCGAGAAGGGGAGAGAATTGGCAATATCTCTCAAAATCTGATCAACTATGGCAAGGTCAGAATCAACTTAATATGTAGTGAGGGCCGATCCAGCCCCAGACCGGTACTGCCGATCTAGATCATAAAATTGTTGATCGGGACCGGATCAGATTCCCGATTTCAGCTTTATATTGTAATTAGAAAATCGCCGCCATAAGCGCAGTGAAATTAGGGAATATAAGCCGCTTGGCGTATAATCCGCAGGGCCTAAAAATCTCCGTATTAAGATTCAGACATTAACGTAGAAGCCGCACCGCAAGATAAGCCGCACCAGCGGCAGCCGACTTTAGGATCGTGTTATAACGTGTACCTAGAAAACCAACGCCATTGAATCATGTTTATAAGCATCTTTAGAGTTCATATATGTCGAACATGGGCTATTTTTGTGTTTTTAAATATTTTATAAACTTTTCAATGAACATGCAAAAAAAAAAAAAAAAATTTTTTCCATGGAAGCAAAGTCAAGAAATACGGCAGAAATATTCCCCATTGTCAACTCTTTGTTACGTATTTTTTTAGGTATGTTTTCACATGCAGAGGCTATTATTTTGATACAGCATCGATAGTGTCATAATAAATATGCAGAAGGACAATATTGTTTGTCGGCGCCCTTTGACTGTCACTATCTTCCATGGAAGCTACGCCTGCGGGAAAGCGTTTACTACCAAGGGATAGACGGGGGCCTGGTGGATTCGTACCACGGAACTAGCACGTTCCGAAGGGACTACGCTCTGGATACGGGAAAACCCCGACTCCGACATACCATTATCAGCATCATCTGTATCCTAATTTTAATTTTCTCATTTCGAAACCTGTTTGTTTATTAAGTTCATTGTTGTTACTTTATCTCTATTCATTTGCGTTTTTAAAACATCCTTTATAAGAAGGGATATATTGGTTTGTCTTCGCCCTTGACCCACTAAGGATTAGTCGCTCATACTCCATGGAAGCTACGCCTGCGGAAGGAAAGCGTTACTACCAAGGAGACGGGGCCCATGGTGGATTCCTACCCGGACACTAGCACGTCCGAAGGGACTACGATCTGGATACGGAAACCACTCCGACAATACCATTATCAGCATCATCATATCTAATTTAAATTCGCCAAATCCGTTTTAAAGGTGTTTGGCAACGAGAGATTTCAAATAAAAGGCGTCCCGAAAAAATATGAAAATCTATTTGGTACGGTGTCAAAGCTTATATCACAAATATCACTATCAGTAAGAGGATTAGCTGAGAACTGTTCTTGGTACAGAAAAAAAAAATTGTGAAATTTCTCATTTCGTATAGGAGCAATAGAAATTCAGCTGTGTTTTCTATTGAAAAATACGCTTGGCAAAAAATCACCTTTTTTAAAAAAAAAAAAAAAAAAAACAGAATAAAATATTAAAATTGTCCTTTCGTTAGAAAAACTTAGCAGGCACGATGTTTCTTATATTATTTTAGGAGAGGGAAAACAAAAAAGTATCATAGATTGGAAAGGGTTCGTCAAAAAAAACCAAAGATCACATGGACTATATCTCGTCTCTGGTCTCCCATCCAAGCACTGAACCGGCCCGACGTTTGCTTAATTTTACTGATTCGCCGCTGATCAGAACTATGTAAGCCAAGAACTCAACTTCACTTTCTCGTCGCAAAATAATACTAAACATTGTTACTCATTTGTGTTTAAAAAAAAAAAAATAGAGAAGAGACAAGACAGATAAACGGATAATTACCAATACAGAACTATATGATGATTCCGTATGCGAAACACCGTGGGTCTTCTTTTCAGCCATACAATGGCTGCTGCAATGACAACTTGTACGCATGCTCATTCCGTGAGATGTTGATGGAATTTTCATGTATTTTGGAGGATCCTCACACGCAGGACGGAAAACCTCCGTTTCAGAAGTATTGCGTTAAAATACGCAAAGTAATAGAAATTATCTACAGTGTACAACAAACAGTATTCTTGCGGTAAATGATGGCCCCCAGCGCATTTATAATGACATAATGTAGAAGTCAATTAGAAAACTATAAATGGTAAGCTAAATAATCTGTTGTATGTTAGTAAACTTTGGGCTTTTTAATTGTCAGTTTGGGAGATCGGTGAGGTAGATCGGTAGATGATGACTGTATCCTGATACCAATCAAAGCCGATTTGACCAAAATCGGGCGATTTCCGATCTGCCGATCAAGATCGGCCATCATATTAAATGTCATTGATGCTGTAAACATTTGTGGCCAAATCTAGCTTGACCCTTTATGAGGAAAGAAATATTAGGCATAGGCCGGCTTGCGGAGCCACAATGTGAGCCAAAGCGTCACACATATCTTCTTTTTACCTTGGCTCTCGTTCTACTGTAATTCTTGATGCTGGTGAAACTGTGTCCTGAGACAGTCATGATGTCGCGGGAGGGAGGCAAAACCTGCATCGTCAAGGACGGTGACACTGGTTGCTCTCACAAAATGGTTGGTCTGTAGAGGCGGCTGCGTTGATAATTGTCCCGACGAACGAGTTCGGAAGGGGACTGTAAAATGAGCAGCGTACGTTTGTCCGTTTCCGTCGTCCGTGATAAAAATGTTAACGACGTTGTAAACGATTTATCTGGAGTTCCGTAAGAGACAAAGATGTAACTTGGTGGAAAAGAAGCGGGTTTGATGCGTTCTCGAATTGATTAGATTTTGGGCGTCAAATATGCTAATTAAGTTTTTCGAATTTGCATAATATTGAAAAGTTCCGGCAAGGCTTTTACAAGTTTTTCTGGAGTTCCGTAAGGCATATAATGATGTAACTGTGGAAGGGAGCGGGGCCTGAAGAGTTTCGACCTGAGTAGAGTTTGGACGTATTTGGGCAAATTGAGTATGCACATGAGCTAAATAATAGCAAAAATAGCGTAAATTGCTATATTTTTGAACGGTACATCGAATATACTTAAAATTACTTCACTGCACGAAAGCCGATCATGTAGTGGCTTAGGTATGCAATGAGCTAATTATAAATATGCGTAATTGCTGTATCTCGGAAATCGTACATTGGAAGCAAAAATCCTTCGGCTATATAGGACTCTATGCCCCATAGGGGAGGGGGTGGGGTGGAGGGGGGGGGGTGTTGGGGAGGGGGTTGTGTTAGATTGCGGGGGTGTTGGGGAGGGGGGCGGTGGGGGCTTGTTGAGGGGTGTGGGGGAGGGAGGGGATGGGAGTGTGTTGCAGAGGGGATGGGAGTGTTGAGGGTGTGGGGTGGTGAGGGTGTTGTGAGGGGTGTTGGGTTGTTTGAGGGTGTTGCGAGGTGTTGGGGAGTGGTTAGGGTTGTGGGGGTTGGGAGGGGGAGTGGCATGTGCAGGGTGTTGCGGAATGGGGGAGGCAAGGCATGGTAAGGGGGTGCGTGGGGTGGGTGTTGCGGAGGGTTGGGGTGTTAAGGGGGTGGGGTGTTGCAGGGGTGAGGTGATGTTACAGAGTGTTGGGGAGTTGTGGGGTGTTGGGGAGGGGTGGGTGATGGCGGGGTTGTTAGGGAGTGCGGTGATGATGAGGTGGGGGTTCGGGAGGGGGTGGCGTTTTTTTGTGGGGTGTTGGGGAGGGGGTGCGGGTGTTGCGGCATGTGGGGAGGGGGGTGAGTGTTGTAATTGCTTTTTATTGCCTGTTAGTGATCGTGACATTAGGCGGGGACGGCCGGACATATTTTACGATCGCGTAAATACGAGTTCACTTTTTGGAAATGGGTTCTCATTCCTTATTTCCCAAGGTGTTTTTGCCCACATGTGCGTTGCAATACCATTCCTCATCACTTTCATCGATACGGATCTTCGTCGTGCCACAACCACTTACAATTAGGGTTGAGCTTCTCTCTTGTACGGTACTTCAGGGAAAGACGCACGGACAACTGCATTACCTGGCATGTCCCGCAATGATTCCACCTTAGCCTCGTTAATATTCCTCACGGTTGTTTTTAGTAAGGGTTGTCTTTCATGTTATGTAGCGGCCATCATCCTCTCTGATCTCTCGAACATGATCTGGAGTCATATCTCGCAAGGTCTCCCGTCCCCGGTTGCAACAAAAAATATAGCATTATATCACAAAAAACACCTTGTCTTGCAAGCCTTGAGGTGTTTCAGATACATTGAAGCTTGTATCAATTCATTTCTGGCTGAGAGATCACATTTTTTGTTGCTCACAAATCCCTTCCCCTTGTTCTTATCTTGGACGTTGCAGCCTTGAAGATCCGTTGACTCCCGAAATCCTTACTCTTAATGTGTCACGCTGGGTGTACCCTGAAAATGGCGGTGTAATCCAAAGCGAAGGATTTTTGGCCGTGGGCTCTTCCTCTCCCCTGCCTTATAGACTTTTGCGTTTAGAGCTCACATTACGATTAGTGATTCCTCATTAGAACATGGAGACAGAGTACTGCATCAAGCCATCAACGGGGAGCTTGTTACCTCTTCCAACGAGTGTCCAGCGCAATACAGAAATCAGAAAACACCTTTAAGCAATTTAATCGCTTCTTTGGTTAGGCTGTCAAGCGATCTGCCTAATCCTTGTGTACGACGTCATCATCTAAAAGATGGAATCGCCGTCCGCCTGCTCCACAGGATACACATCCGCAGTGGTGTATGTGTGTGTCGTCTGTTGGTTTCAATTTGCATTTTTGCACTTTTGCACCGGAAGCAAACACGACGTCTCTTACACATACCTATCAGATACAGTTTCTTACTATACGCAGGGGGAAATATAGCGTGGTCCGCTGAAGTAACGAGACTACAGCTAGAGCAGGAACAGAAAATTATATACTGTCCAAGAGTTACTATACCAGTACAAAAAATCACTATACTGGTCCCAAAAATCACGTTTAGTACCGGGCAAAAAGTTAATATACCGGGCAAAAAGTTAATATACCGGGCAAAAAGGTACTATACACATTTTATGAAAAAGTAGTGCACTTACCATGTCATGATGAACTTCATTTAACCAATCAGATGCACGGATCATCTATGAGGTATATATAGAGTATAGTATAGATATGCCGCCCGACCTTAGTATAACATTTGGTTGACGGCAATGCATACGCCTTTCATTCTTGGTTGTCAATTCATTGGCAAATCGGTTTTTTTGGGTTCAGGGATAGTTATGAAGATTTAGCACATAATTAAAGAAAAACAACACTCTGGGACAGATTAAAGGTACATTTCGTGTCCTAACACATCTACTTTTTCACTAGATATCTTCAAAAAAAGACATGAGGTTTTGATGAGCTGTATGGTATTGTCCATAGACCGCCCAGTGTAATTTGTATCCTTTTATGGACAGAGAAAATAAAAAATTACGACATTCTTTAGAGTAGATAGAATTTAAACGTAAGATAGGCACACAAACTATCTCGGCCAACGGTCAGATTATATAAATCTCAATTTCTTGAGGTAAAACGGGAGACAAGGTTGCCTTTAAAAATTATTCATCTGTCAACAAGAGAACTATGTAGTTTGTATATCAAACCAATATGATGTGTATTTCATTCTGATTCAATCCTGTGGGAATGTAAGGAACACTTAAAAACCTAAGAATTTAGATTAAATCTGTAATTTGTCCACTCGGCCCTGTGGTTAAGTGGTGTGAACGCTGCCGGGTATTACAGAGGTCAATGGTTCAAATCTGTCCGGGAAGCGATATTTTTTGGAGCCGTGTTTGCACCAATCCTCTGGGGACGGAAGGAAAGAATAAAATATCACTACTCTCCTCCTTGTCGCCAGGAGAACTAACTATGTGCTTCCAAGTGTTGTCTTTTACAGGTGGAATAAAGGTTCGCTTGAGAATGAGCAGATCAGTATGCTGCATAAATTCTGGGGAGTAGAGTGCACTGCTTTACAACAAGTGCTTCAAAGCAACCGCTTCAGCTGATACAACAAGCTAGTATCTTACTGCAAAGGAAATGTCTGCTGAAATTATGCCTTATGGTAAACCATTTTTTTACAATTAAAGTTGAAAAATTTTAGCAAGATGCATGAGAATTGGCCGTTACTCATTTATAAGCATCAATGTGTGGTAAGGTTTTTCAAATTACGAATCGACGTGTTGGCTTAGTGGGGTTAGAACATTCTGCCTCACAGTCGGGGAAGGTCTCGGGTTCAAACCCCGGCCGGATCATACCAAAGACTTTGTCAGGTGCTTGGCGGTAAAAATTGGAATAGGGGGCAGTTACCAGAGACTACAACCCCTGTCGCTTTCACTGCATGGTAGAAATGTGGCCTCGGTTATGGAAATGGAGATAGGCATCTACTTTAATATAAATATTTTTAGGTGTTAGACTAGTAAATGTTTGTCATTTTAACTGCAAGGCCCATGTCGATGTGTTATAATGTAAGTATGTGCATTTTATTGTAAATACAGTGAAATGTTAATAATTCTGCGTTGTGTCTGTAGATTGGAAAAGAGTTTCTATAGCATTTCAAAGAAAGGTACAGCGTCGTAGAGTGGAGTTGAAATACTGATCAGGGACTACCAGGAGGCAACTAGTCAATTAAGCCGTGGTCCACCCACTAGTTTTCAAGCAGGCTATCCTCATATATGAGGGGTTTGTCGTCAAATCTAGTCAATTTATTGTTTCTCCAAGAGAGGCCGGCCTGGATGGTGTGACAAACGGCACGAACTGATACGTGAGCTTGTTTTTAGTAAAGTAATAATTATTTTGAAGTTCCTAACTAGGGTTGTAGGGATCCTGAATGCCTTGGCATATCACATCTCGATTAAGAAACACGGTAGTGTGTCCACCAGTTTTAAAAATAACAACTAAAAAAAAACACCAAAAAAACACAGCCAACAAACCATTTAAAACAGCCATGATACAAAACGACACACACCGTGAGTTATTTACCCGAAACAAACTTCCCTTGGTTTGACGCGTGTTTGACGAGAAATAGGCACTGGGTGGCAATATCATCAATAACCACTTAACCGCTCGCAATACACAACCAGAGCATGTATTTCAACCCACAAAAGTATATTGGACACATTTCATGTGCACACATATGAACTATGAAAACCGAAAACGATGAATTGAAGTCCTTCAACA
>JAMKCH010026976.1:0-28892 GCA_023653785.1 Ophioderma brevispina
TCTCTTATTTTTTTTGTTTTTTCTTTTTTTTTCAATCTTTTTGTTTGTGTTTCTTATGTTCCAACTCTAAGAATTTTACCCACCCTTAAATTGTCTCTCTTTTTGGCATATCGACATCCTGTAGGTAAGCTTGGCAAATAATACTTATAAGTACAGTTATTACATGTAAGGAATAAAAGTGTGTTGAGAGTAATCATTTGTTTGTTGCCTTTATTTGTCCATTGGGCACTGTGTAACCTTTTTTTACCCAGTTCCATGAATATGGTCCCTATTGCAAAATTCCTTGCCACTGAGGCTACGCTGCGGTACCACTCTTTTGCTGTGGAATCAAAGACTTTTGTGGTCAAATGCATGTGGGCCACTTACATGGGCATTCTTTGATTATTTTAAAATTGCACACTAATGCTAAATGCTTGGTTCCATGTTCCAACCATTCACCTACGATGAGTGCTTACCTTAACTCCAAATGTTTGATGTATTACAAATTGCATCAAGGCAGATGCAAGAATCCAAAAAAAACTACCACACTAAAGAACTGACCGGTCCCTAAACTTTATGACTTCATGATTTGACGACTGGCACGAACACCTATGCTCCGCGCCCTCCTTAAACTCTTGGCGCTCATCTTTACCCATCATTTAGAATTTTGCAAACCGTGGTATTTAATTATGAAGGCATCAACCTTTTTTCCGACCTAAAGTAACAAGAACACAGGTCGCAAGAACGATCGCTTCGTAAGCCACACACTATTGATTCTCATTGTTGTGTTATCGTTATTAATAGCCTTTGTATGACACCGAATTCAATGCGTATTGACCGTACTTATAACCTGTTTTCCTAGCTTAATAGCCTGTTTCTATAGCCTGTTTCTCCGCCAGGGCTATGTGCCTTATCGTTGTCCCTAGCCACAGCTCCCTAGCGGTCTGTTTTGCACGTATTAGTTTAGGTTATTTCTGTACCTTGAATTAAAACTGATTTATTCAAGGCGTATTATATTTATATTTAGTACAGTCTATTTCACCGGAGTGGTTTAATGCGCTCTTTTGTTATTTGCGGGTAGCGTATTGCGAATAACGAACAATAGCCACAAACCCCACAGCCCTACCGTGCTCATCTTGCGGCGAGATCATTCCACCTCTGTCCTCGCACCTGTACAGCCGGTCCGCCCGACGGGTGCTTCTTGGGCTCCGACCTCAGCCGTCTACAGGTAAGCCTCTGGGTAGTTCTCTTGGCGTTGCTAGCGCCTGGCTCCTACCGCAAGGGCGTGGTAGTCACTAGCGTGGGGGCTACGGCTCCTGGTTCTGTAGCAACACCGTTTCCCAAGCGGGTTACAGCGGCTTCAGATACCAAAACTGCTACCGCGGGCGTTTCTCGCGAGAACTCATCGTGGTGGCATGGACTACTATCGAATTTCCTTTGGGATAGAGCGCGGTGGTTTCTGGGTATCGACGCTGCGTAGCTCCCCGTCAAGTGATTCTAGCGCTTCCTCCTCCGCGGGGGAAACAAACGTGATTCTCGTCCGAATGGCGGCACCTTCCAGCGTTTTCTACACGAGTAGATTCAGTGGGTGTGCACCGTGTGGATATGGCGGAGTTCTGCGGGAACTCGGCCCGTTTCCCACACCGATGACCACTTAACTGTGGGTGCGGGATCTATTTCCTGACAGCTGCCGTATGCACTACGGGTGGTGTCCTGTTGATCAGGGTGGCCTTGGGATGGTCCTAGACGTCGCTAGACAGACCCGGTCATGCTTCTAGAGCCCAAACAATGGGACCATTGATCGGCTCAGACACTATTCAACATCGGGACAATAGGGGCTTAACAGCTCAAGGTTTTCATTAATCCTCAAAGTTCCTGGCCGGCTTTTGCGCCGGTGTCTTTAGTTGCGTGGGGTGATCCACCGTATCGGCGCTAATGGCTTCTCTCCCAACCCCTGCTTCCCTACATTTGCCTGGCAACAAGGGGGGGGGGGGGGGAGTGAATGCTGCCCGCCTATATGGGATGTGGTCCTTCTGGCTGAGCCCTACTTGGAGTGGCCCCTATGTGTTTGCCGGGGATGCAGCACCCGGTGTGTTGCCTGGTTATTATCAGGTACCTTCGGGTTTCCCTACATACAACGCAGCCGTCGCCGCGTGTATGGGGCGGTAATGTTGCCTGGCCCCCCAGCCAGATGGCGGATAGCCATGCAACCATGCTGGAGGGTCAGGCATGCTGGGTCCCTGCTACTCACCGGTGGTTCAGAATTGTTTCTTTTCTGCACCTAGTGTGTGAGCGCGGTATATTCCCCCTTCGGCTTCTGCTATCAGGCCTGCCTACTCCATTCCCGGTGGGGTTGCGGGCTTCTCGGGCGGAAAGCTGGCCAGATGGAGTCGGGCTCTGGGTCGGTCGGATTCGTCTGGCGTGGGGTCCGTTGCTGTGGACCGGGGTTAGCTTCCAGCGGCTTCCCTTCTGTCGTCACGGGAGCAACCAATCGTTGATTCTTCTGATTGCTTTCCACCGGATTAACACCAGTTCTCCTGCGGTCTATGGCCAGTAGGCCTAACTGTGGATGCGGGGCAGTCCGCGGGTCCTCCGTCTTGCGGATTGGGGGTTTAATCAGAACCTTCATAGCGGGGTCATCCTTTCTCTCCTGCAGACTCTTACAGTGGGCATTAGGGATTGCCATTGATTCTCCGGAGGGACCGCGTGGTTCCCGCACGGGGAAATCATATGGTAGATCCTTGATGGTAGCTGAGGCGGATTGTTCTAGTCTGCTTCGCATCCCTTCTATGGATCCTGAACTGGCCCCCAACACCCCCCCTCTTGCTTACAGCTGGCAAATCATCGCCTCAGCGTACTCTCCTCTTCTGGGAAGAGAGCTAAAGCTATTGGGATCTTTTTGCCTAGGCTCATTTTCTCTGCTTCATCGCAATCTATTTAGATGGGCTCTGAGGGACCGAGGGGCTTAGCGGTGATTGTCCAGCACTGCGTGCGACAAACTTTTGGCGGTGCTGTCGTCCGCATAGTCAGTAGTTCAGATTTCAACATGCGATAGTCTGGTGCCTTGCGGCGTGAAAATGTTTCTGCATTTTACGGACAGCCTTCACAAGTTTCCTTATTGCGGATCTTTGTGAAGACTCCCGCCGGCCCGATCAGTCTATTTGGTGGTGCTTTTCGTCTGTCGCCGGTAGCAGACTGTCAGAAAGTGACCAAGCCATCTCCGAGAGACAGCAAGCGCTGTCTTCGAAGGGGAAGAGCAAGAGAAGCGCAGAGGAAAAGAAGGGACAAGTCTAACCCTTCCTAAACTCCCTCCTGCTACGTACTTTTCTTCAGCTTCAGCTTCCTTTCCCCCAGGCCGGCTTTCACTCAACATTCACCTGTTGCTCAGTGCAGAGGGCGTGCAGAGGTAGGCGACATTTGGTCTCCGAGATCGAAGGGCAAGCGCCTTAAGACTCGCAATATCTGAAGTCAACCCAAGGGTGCGGCGGCTGCGTGTCCACGACCTTGTCCGTCATTGGATCAGTCACTGGTGGTCATACCGCCGTGGGGCCGGGCACCCGCTTGGATGAAGTCGCCGGTTTTGAACAGTATCCTCCCGGGCGAGTGGGTTCAGCGTGTTTTCGTCGGGGTACCGACTTGAATTCACAGCTCTTCCCCCATCTCTCCCTCATCAGAAGGACACAGTATACCGCTGTGTCCAGTTGAGACAGGTCCCTTCTTGCCGAGGCGAATGAGCTCCTGAGGAAATAGGCTATAATCTCGGTCTAATCCCCCTTATTAGGGGGGGCTCTGGTCGAGTTTCTTCCTTCGAACGGAGAAGACCGAGATTTGGCGTCCAATACTTGATTTCTCATATCGCTGAAACAATTCATATCGGCTGAATGGGGTTCGTATTGAGTCCTAGCCTCTGTCCCGCGAGTGTCCTAAACAAGGGCGCCATGGGCAACTTCTCCCTCGACGACTTGGGCATGAGCTATTTGTACGTTCCCAAGCTTTTCGAAACTCGCAATGGTTGCCGTTTTTCCGGTGCTTGGGTGGCATTACGAGTTTCAATGCCCCTCGGCCTGTCAACGGCTCCTCGGTTTTTTACCCGCGTCGTTCTAGCTTCGGAGCGTATCTCTGGCGCACGGGGAGTGAACTCGTTAGGTATCTCGACGATTTGCTGATCCATTCGACTACTCTCTATTCTACTATCCGGATACTGCCGTTTGAATGGTAGACACGGTATCCCGTCTGGTTTCAAGTTGTTAATGCACAAGAAGCCCAACGTTGTTCCTCTCACGCCTCTGTTCCTCCTGGTGCAAGTTTGGACGGTTCACGGGCTGGTTTTTCCTTCCCCAGCGGGTTTTTGAACACCCTGCACGTGTGTCACTCTTCTTGAGCGATTGTTCAGTAGCGCCAGCACTCTCATGGCTCAAGGTGTTGGGTTTAATGGCCAGCCTGGTGGACCGGGCTCCGTATGGTCGTTCTTCATATGCGAGCAATACAATTCCATCTTCTAGCACTTTTCAGGCCTAGTCGTCATCCTCTGTCTACCTCCGTTTCCGATGACTTCAGCTTCACAGGACAAGCTCGCTTGGCGGAAGCACCGTCCCAGCCTTAAGGCGGGGATGGAGTTTCCGGCTCGTCCTTCGGTGCACTTCTTGACGACGGACGCTTCGAAGAGGGCTAGGGACTCACTGGTATACCTCCTGGTCTTCAGCGAGTGTCTACTCCGGCGAAGCGACATAATCCCATCAACATCTCGAGCTCTGGGCGGTATGTACACTATTTATACAGTGCAAATTCGTCGATCTCGATCGACTGTTTTGGTATGTAAACCATTCCTACATTCGTTCGGGGAATCGGAATTTTCACGCTAAACGTCGGAATTCCCCTTGCTCCTATGGCAAAATGTATTGCTCATTGTACCACCGTCCACTGGTCCGTGCCAGTCGGGATGTTGAATAAGCAATTTGTAATAACATCAACATTTGAGTTAAGGTAAGCAACTCCTCGTAATAATTGCTAAACAGAATTGTTTTTACAATATTATATAGAGTATGTTTCTTACCTTCCAATGTTGATTCCCATCCCAGGACCCAGCCCCCTACAATGAGCACCGGTTGAGTTGGGGCGCCAAGGTTCTTCAAAGAGGGCGAGGAAGTCATAGGTGTTGCCCAGTCGTCAAATCATGACGTCATAGAGTTAGGGAACCGTCAGTTCTTTTAGTGTGGTAGTTTTTTTGGGGATTTCTTGCATCTGCCTTGGGATGCATTTGTAATACATCAACATTGAAGGTACCAAACCCCTTCATCCTATATAATATGTAAACACTTCTGTTTTGAGACAATTGCTCAGTTGTCATGTGGTCAGATGGTGAAAATCTACACCATCAAAAAGGAAATTTGCTTTCAGGAGTTGTTTAACCCTTACAATTAGAGGTCTCATGTTTTATAATTTGGCATAATGGCTGTGGTGATTTTTGGTGGTGTACAAAAAGGTGTACCAAAACAAGAAGAACTTATGCAATGGGGCGGGGATAGACCACAACAAATTATATACAATGCATGCACCATGTTTTCATTTTCAAATGGTTATTTTTGTTCTGGTTGTTGCACTTGTGGGTCAGTCTTTTGGGTTGCCAGCCTGTTTACAAATTCTTGGAAATGTGAAAAATATGCAAAATTGGGCATATTCAACCGCTTTTCTGGACCTCGTAGGGGACCTTCAATTAAAATGTGGCAAATTATTTTTTTTCAAAAAATTGTTGCCAACTTGACTAACAAAAAGGTTTTCAATATTTTACCCTAAATTATGAATTTTAAGGGATTTTTGCGTGACTTTTCATGATTAATATCTCCACATGGAAATGTTGTGACCCCCTGGGGTGTGTCAAATAAAGACAAGGAATAAAGATACTAAATATATACAAACCCGGGGGTGCTACTACTCCTAAACATCTTTGTTATGATAGATGACTTTGGAGACATTTCAATATTAAATCTCCTCAAATAAACTGAAGATGTTTGTGACCTCTATGGGGGTGTCAAATGAAAGATTGGAAGTATCAGATACTATGAAATGCAAACCCAGGGGGTGCTACGGCCTAAACGTCTCTTACTTGTGCTCATTTTGGGGGACTTTTTCCAGATAATCTTCCACAACGTTAAATGTTGTGACCCCTAGGGTGGTGTCAAATGAAGAGTGAACAGCGGTATAGAATCATCAACATGCAAACCCTGGGCGTGCTTACTCTAAACATCTCTTAGTTATGCCTTGTTGGGGACTTCTCATGATTAATCAGTGACTCTCCACAATGAAAAATGTTGTGACCCCTGGGATGGGTGTCAAATGACGAGCAGGTATGGTCACTGCTACATTGTATTATAATGTCCGTGATAAATATACAAAACCTCACGGTTATATTCTCATAATTTTTTGTTCTTAGTTATGATTTTGCTTTTGGTGTTATCATTCGCAGGGTATTTTAGGGGTACTTGTACTTGTTACAGGCATGCTCAATCTGAATTTTTGGTTTTTTGATTTTTTGATTTAGCCCAATCACTGATAAGTGCCTTTGATGTTTGTTATGGCCATATACATTTTAACTCCTAATCCATAGAATTGCTTTCAAGCTTCATATTAGCATACCTTTTTAGAGCCAGAGGGGTGGAGCTTGCCCCCCTTTTCACTATGCCAATGCATCCCCCCCCCCCCTCCCCCTTAAGAATTTGTGTTCAATCAGTTAGCAGTTAAGCGCAGGCAACCAATAGTTCTAGATCAAAGTCCTGAAGGTGTACGGCTGATAGCTTTGGTTCAAGAAAACAATAGTTAAGGGCAATTGAGCAATGTACCAAACAGAACATTTCAAACAGAAAGAAAATTATTTCAACTTAACCTTGCTTTTCATACTAGAATAAGTCTTGAGGATATCTACACCATGCAGTGAACCTGTGCTGTTGGTTGATAAGTTGCTTGTTGTGAAAGGGCCTGGCCCGAAAAGAATGAGAAGGCCAGCAGACCATGCTGGAAGGAAGTAGAGTGATGCCTAGGTCCTCCAGGGAAGGATAAATGAGTTGGCCCTAATCATATTTTCTGATGGATAGTCATAGTGGGTGCCTTGAACTATACAGTACTTCTTATATTCTCAAATGCCATTCTGACTTGGAATCAATAAAATGAGTTTGTACTGCTTTGACTAACAAACTCAAACCATTGAGTAAAGGCATTACTTGTAAATGTGCATGAGAATTTCAAACAGTCATGTGTCTCAGCCTGAATCTAGGTTCAGCATAATTAACACACTGGTCCAAAAATGAGGCCTTCAAACACCAACCATGCTTTTCTCAACACAGGTTTATTATGTCTCTCTCAATCTGGCATGCTTGGAGGGGATGGGGGTGGGGGGGAAATTGGTCCCCTCCCAAACAGAGCTTTGTCCTCCACATACCCCAACCGAGCCCGGTGTTGCTGGTCCCCATGGTTTTCCACAGTAAAATTCCAAAATGTCATGAATTTCATGATTGTTTTGTCCCCCATGAGTAATTTAAACCATCCCCCACAACATAAAGTTTGTGGTGCTTCACGATTGATGATTAAATATGATTAGTTCATTTCATGATAATGTATTCACTCTTGGATATATAGAAGATCTGTTCTTTGCAACCATTTGGCAACATTTCATCCCACAAGATGCCCACACACCTTCTCCATTTTAGGTTTCTTGAACCTTTAATGAAATAAAATGAAAACTCATTCAAATGGGATGAAATGAAAACGATGATTTCGCGTACGTACTGGCCTAAAAAAACAAAACTTGGTATGGAAGGATTGAACTTTACTCCACATATTCCACAGTTTCAAGACAGATTGTTTTGGTGTTTTTAATTTGATTTTTTTAAAATCCCTAAGTTTTTCATTAAATAATTTTTTCTCAGCCTAAAGGGAGGTGCTTTTAAGCGGACCTCAGGGATGTGTAAAAATACCTAAAATCTCACGTTGGTGTTTTTTTAAATCACGTGTGTATCTGAGAAAAAAATATTTTCTGGGGAAAATAATTTAGGAAAAATTAAAAACACTTTATTTCAAATGAAACACTCAATCTGCAAAATCTAACGTAAGAATTTTTAATTTGATTTCCTTCATATGACACCGTATCATCACCAAGGGGAGTTGTAGTTCTAGGAAAAAAATTATGAAAAGTAGATACTTCAGTATTCTAGAAAATACTCAAACAAAAAAAGTGTTGTTGCGACACCTGTTCTTGTTTTTGATGACACAACAAAAAAGGTGGTATGGATGGTTGTATTATCAAACCGTAAAAAACAATCACCCAATTTATTTATATTACATTACTAATTTACATAAGAAAGAAATAATTGAAAATGAATGGTGTATTTTCACAAAATTGACCCATTTTGGTCCATTTTCTATAATGACAAAATCAAGTCCCGTACAAAGTCTATGGGAATTAAAAACGATTAGTTGCATATATATCCAAAACGTCTTTTGGGGAAAAAAAAAAAAAAAAGCAAAATTGGCATCCAGTTTTCTTCAACAATACCACATTTCATGACACTTTGCGATAAGATCGGGGCATGAAGTCTAGCCGATGAGCCTACCCTAGTATACTGCAAAAAAGAATCATTCTGTACCCTATAAACATGTGCAAAAAATTACATTGAAAAGAAAACATTTGAATCTGCTCCAAACTGAATCTATTATGTGTAAAGTCTATGAAAGTGACCAAACTCCTTCTTTGGTGTGTGTGGAATTTGTGGACAGTCATGACTTCATGCTTTGATTGAAAGAGTGGTCTGGCTAAATTATCAGGAGATATTTTTTTCCTTACATATTTTCATTGTTAACATATTAACTTTTCTTTATATCCGCCTTGATGTCTGGGGTGGACAATAGGAAGCTAGAGGAAGATATTGCCATGATGAGTCCTCATTACAACAACACAGGAATAAGATGATGCAAACAGGACAGGGCTTATTAGACCACAAAAGCAGGTAGATGAATAGTGTTTAACCGATCACCCTAATATCTTTTATAACGATTCATCAGTTTGAAATTCAAAAATCGGTTTATTCCGATTTTTCTGTGTATTTTTTGCAGTATCATCACCATTTTCGACAGCCAAGAAGTGCCAGAAAAGAGCAGATTGATTTACGGTAAACCACTAACCGGCGAAACGAAAATCGTAGTTAGGGACAACATACACACTCTTGGTACCTAAAATAATAAATTTATTGTTTTCCAGTTTCGATTAGTTACCGTTTGACCAATCAGTTGGAACAATTTTCATTAGTTTGGACCTCTTTGATATTGATTAATCGGTATAGAAAATCAGTTGCGATACAGATCGATACCGATAAGGTCATAATCGCGATTCAGAAATACCGATACAATCGGTTATTCTCTAAGTTGGAAGAAATAAATATAAATTGAAAGAAAATACTAATATTCCCTAGACATCAGATAGGATGTATTATAGTATATAAGACAACAGTAGCATTTCCTTGACACTGGAGCATTTCTATTGAAAAAAAATACTTCCATTGAAAATGTCAAAGAAGAACATGCATGTAATTGTTAATATTTATCCCCCTTTATGTCATTTACATGTGGAACAGTATTAACACATTTGGATTAGCTATTTCTAGCCACCTGTATGAATCTTTTATTGGAGAAAATAAATCCAAACAAACTTTTACTGCACTCTTGGTAGTACATGTTGAGTCCATGAACCCTTAAGATAAAGCTTAAATGGCTATCTTGTTGTGCACAGAATCTTTTTTTTCCTTTTGCTATTGACAAGTAATGGTATGTGGAGAGCAGTGTTGCCAAACCCCATAATTTGGTAGCCCAATTGGGCGACCTAGGAAGGCTTACCGCATGCCCAAAATTTTTACTGCAATTTCTTGGTCAAATTTTTAATACAGGTTTCTATGGGACTTTCCCACAACTCTTTAGCGATTTGAGTGACTTTACAACCGCAATTACCGTGATTTGGGCGAATTATTGGCAACCCTGGTAGAGAGGGATGCTCTCATACATACTAGGCAAAGGGACGTGTCATGCAAATAGGTTACTTTTTCTTCACTGAATATGATCTCCATGAATATATATACGATTAATGGGGCTATTTATGCAATCAAACCTTTCAGAGCTTTGTTCAAGTATTCAAAGAATTTTGTTCAGATATTAGATATTTTCTATGCATGCCTACAGGCCCAAAATATCAATTAATTTCATTTCTCTTCTCTCTTGCTACAGTAAAGCAACTGGATCATCACACTGGTTGTCAGGTGCCAAAGGTCAACTAAAAGGTTATAGGTCACATCAAGATCTACAAGATAAGAAAGGATACCACGGTAGAAATGTGGTATCCAGGAAAGGTCAATCAAAAAGTGGCAAATATACTACACAAAGAGTAAAAGACAAAGAGAAAACTGATGGCAAAATTGCTTTAAATTCCAGTGGGAATGAGACATATGCCAAGCATGCCATGGATCAGAATTATGGCAGTATTTTATTTTATCCAAGCCAACACGCTCAGCCAGACGTTCATGCTGATGAAATGCATCCTGTGACCAGGAGAAGATCTTCAGGAAGCAATCATGGCATCCTTTGTAACTCATCCCCAGAAGATAAATCAACAGGACACAAAAAGGAAGGTACTGTACGCAGAGTGTCATTTGACCTTAGTGATGAGGATGATGATGATGATGTTGACGAATTGAACAAGATTAATACGCACACTATCAAAAGTAAACCCGATACTTTGCACAGAAAATATGGTACGGATCTTCATATGCATAAGTCAGATTACCCAACTGAAGGTACCTTAGATTTGAATGCAGAAAAAATAACTAATCTTAAGGCCAAAGTCATTGCTAAGGCAAGTGCAAATATTAAACCACAGAGTAGGAAAGTTAAAACCAAAAGGAGAGTTCAACCAAAGAAGCCAAGACACCCTGAAGTCAACAAAATACAAGATAATAAAAGCCAAGGTGTTACCAAGTTAACAGCTGATCAGATACCTCCCCAACTTACAGCAAAAGGAACAGAACTGCAGAGAGTACTCAAGGTTAAATCCAAACCTGAAAAGAATCTTACAGATGGAACAGAGCCAGCACACATGTATTTCAAGTGGGAGGGGTATGGAAGTGATTCTGATGAATTTGACCAAAATCAAGTTCACATTCCTCATCTGATGTATTCTTGTTAGAACCAACCATGAATTATTCCAAACCAGATACAACAAGGAAGAAAAAAGTAATATCACATGATCCAGCAGTGACTGCCTGGCTCTATTCACTTGAACTCCTGGATCCAGAGAAGTATTCACAAATATTTCATACCCATGAAATGACAATGGAAACTATTCCAATGCTAACTGAAAAGAAGCTACAAGATATGGGAGTAATTAATTTTGGGGCACTTAAAAAGATACTGAATGGCATTAAAGAGCTGAAGAGTGAAGGGGAGAAACAACATTCATACAACTTAAAGATGTTAGCATCTTCAGAAAGTGGAAGAGGAAAGAGCATTCATAGTGAAACAATGGACACTTCAGGAAATGTTGAACCTGTTAGAGGTGGTAGATTAAGTAAAATGTCACCCTTGAATGAATCAGGAGAGATGTGTGTAGCACAAGCCAATCAGACAATGTATAAAGATGAGATAAGCAATAGCAGAGGAATGAAGGCAAATGACCTTGTTAGTGGAAGAAGAACTGATAACCAAGGAATGTCAACCAAAAGTGATGGAGAGGTCTCAAAGAAGAAAGTGCAGTCCTTATCTGCAGGAGTGGTAAACCGCACATTGTCATCAGGTAAAATTTACTTTTATTTGTAGTTAGGGCAATTTCAAAGCTGTAGCCACCAGTGAATTGTGAGTGCTATGGTGGAACTGGCATTTGTATAGAGCTCCAATGTGATAAATGATCAAATAAGTTGTAAATTGCCATTCCTAGGGGGGAGCTTTGTTGAGGTAGAAGCCCCCTGTGTTTTTGCAAATCATATTCCAAAGTCAGTCCGAGTTATCTCCCAGCCCTTAGATATGAGTGTATCTGGGCATGCCTTTGAGATTGGTGGTTTTGTTGTGAAGTTGCTCTACAATAATTAAAGGTGCAATAAGTGATTTTAAGGCATCCATATATTGCACCATATGTAGTAATTTCATATAGATTAGACACTCAAAAGATTTCTGACATTGTATTTGGCTACTTTTGAAAGGTAGGCAATTATAAAAACATGAGCACATGTGTGACATATATGTAGGTCAGATGCATAAAAGTGGATGTGCTCTGATAATTTGCAAATGTATTTTTTACTTTCATATTAGATAATTAAAGATTAAAACCAGAATGAGGATGCATTATGGAAATAGACATTGTGTGACCTTTTTAAAGACATCATTCTAAACAAATAGAGCAATTGTTTTGTTTGAAAGGTTTGTAACAGATACAGACTAAATTTGTTTTAATACAGAAACATTTCAACTTTATTCATTACATTTTTATGCTATGGACAAGTTCTTGTTAGTCCACAGATGATGTCATGACATTACCTTAGATAGTATCAAAAGAGTTGATTACATTCTAATTAAATACAGGTGTACTAGCGGCATCACACAAATTGAAAAGCAAACAAAAGCATGAGCTGCAAGAACAAAAACGACAAGAGAAACTAAAAAGACTGAAAAAGGCAGAAAGAGATAGAATGGCCCAGCAACATCAACAACGCATAAAAGAACGAGCAGAGAGGGAAAGAAAGAACGCAGAAGGAACTGATGAGAGAGATGATGAAGAGACGACATCGGACAGTGTGTCACCACAGGCATCACAAACAGTGTGCTTGGAACTCAGTGACTTACAGGTTCATTCTCAAGGTAATTATGTAAGGACATCTAGTCAATATTGACTGCCCATGAGAGGAATGGTCAGATTACTGAAGAGCAGTAGTTTGACTATTCCTCTTCATGGGCAGTCAATATTTGTTTTACATGTATATACCTCTTTCTAAATTCTTAAATTGACCAATTACAAATATTTGTTTTACATGTATATACCTCTTACTAAATTCTTAACTTAACAATTAACAACAACAAAGCCAATATCGGAAAGATCACACACAACCATAAATAACCCCGAGACTTTGACATACACTACAAAGAAAGTTGGCCAAATCCAGGTGCACGTAGCAGCATTACGTCCGGCATGTCACAGTATTATTGTGACATACGCAGTACTATTGCCCGTGAATAGTTCTACTGGATATGTACTATTGCCCACTGCTGTAAGAACATGCTGTAAATACAATAATATTATACAAATATTTAATGATCATGAGGGATCTTGTGGAATCTATTGGCCCCCGAGGTGAACTGGAGGGCTTGGGGAAAATAGTACCCCACGCCCTCCAGTTCACCGAGGGGACCAATAGATTCCACAAAGATCCCCTAATAAGATCATTAAATATTTGTTTTATATCCTTCATGAAATATACATTTTTTTGTTCATTGATTGGTTAAAAGTGAAACTGAGCCTGAGGCCTACTTAACAAAAAATAGGCCTTGCCTGTACTGTACTGTACTCTGTAGGCTAGGCTAGCTAGGGCTAGGCTAGGCTAGGCAAGAGCTTGAGCTTTAACTGCCTTTTTTACTCCCAGGATTTACTGCATATAGCTCACCTTTCTGTTTCTGTGCACAGTCATGCAGTGTTGAGATCAGCGTTGTCCATTCCATGGCATTAAAATAAAAATCACCGCGGGAATCACCGGTGTTAATATCCTTACACAACTCCTCGAACACTGACAGAACATACGTAATTAGTTTCTTTGTATTCTCACTATCCGTGCAGGTTTCCCACCGGTATTATGGCAACTGGGCGCAGCCATGTTGTTGCTACGGGTGTCGACGAAATAGCCTCAACAATGCGTCAAAGTTCCTTTTAGAGCAATAACTAATACAAACGTACACATACGTTGAGAAATACAAGTAAGAGTCTGTGCATTCTAATGCATAACGTCAACAGTCTTAATGTCGTATTGACCACAGCGAAAGAACCGATAAAGGAACTGATAACACGGGTATCGAGGCTAGAGGGAAATAGGCGCCTATTTCCCTCTGACGTCAGAGGGAAAATAGGCGTCTATTTCCCTGTGATCTCTCTTTCGTGGTCATGTGATGCACTTTTAACCAATCAATGAACATGAATATATATTCATGAGGGATATAATTGAAACTATTTGAAAGACGACACTGGCCCACATGTGAAAAATAGTGCGCCTCAAGATTTTTTCAAAAATCGATATTTTTGCATGGTGTAAAGCTTTTAAACAAAAGCCCTCACCCGAAATGATTAAGACCAAATCAGCTTCCGTTATGGATAAAACAGAACGAATTTGAGGGAATTTAACGTAGACGGCGACGTTAAATTCAGCAGACGACGGGAAAATGGAGTTTAACACACGAACACGAACGCCGTATGCATGTTTCCACGGCTATGCACACTGTTTGATCGGTCTATAACCTTTGTGGTTTTAATATCAGGAGACGAGGACAAAAATATTCATGTAATATACACATTGTTGATTAAGTTATGGAAAACTTAAAGTTGTCATACACAATTACCTGGATGTCTTATTCCTCATTATCAATGTCCCTATCGGTTTGGGGTATATTTTTTTTAATGTGTATAAAATATATCCTCTGTTCTTCCAATGGCCTAGACTATCATTTCCGAGAGAAATGAAGAAATTTTCATCTTTTGTGAAAATGTTGCCAGTTGCCGCTGAAGGTCATGTATTTGAACCAATCAACTTTTTTTCAGGTAGGGATTGTTACGGCCAGATTTTTCCGGAACTGGGGGTGGAACGGATTTTGTCTCCGAAAGTACGGGCTTGGGAACTGAAATTTTGAGAAATGTTTTTTTTTTTTTTTTTTTTTAAATTTGGCTCAAAATTCAGCTTTCTGAGGCCAAAATTTTCTGAAAAAGGGGCCTTAAGAATGATTATGCTTCAACTGGGGGGTCTTGGGAACTGCTGGAGAGATGCAAATAAGGGGTGTTATGGGCCGCACATACCCGTACCTCTTGCCAAGGTCAGTGCCCCCCCGGGAGTTGGTCCCTTGATGGAGCCAAACAAAGTAATTACTTTGAGTATTAACATGTATAAAAGGTTGTTATGCCTTTGAATCACGCAAATCGCAGTGATTATATACCAATAAAGAAATAACAAAGTCATAGATAACTTCAATACAAATAACGAGTAGGCCTCCGTTGGATATAAAGATTTCTACCACAGTCTCCCAATGAAGAGTATGAGCCAATTTGAGCCCACCTGGCCAGATAGAAAATAGTGCATTCTGAGGTACATATGAAGGTCTCAATGATTTTACGCGGGGGGGAATTTCAAGTGTAGGATATAGCATGTGGCATGAAGAACTCCAATTGAAGGCTCTACTCAAGCATACATGGTGATGAATTACGTTTTGGCTGAAATTAGCCCCACTTTAAAAACATACAGTGACATTTTGGAGACACAGTATAAATCTGCTAAACTTCTAACATTACAACACACCCCCAGCTTTATGTGTTGGCAACATGGGTGCCACTCCCATCAACCAACGAGAAAAACCATAAGCAAAACGTTCGCGTGGTGATCTCCTTTAAGGCAATATGACAAGTATGAGCTGAAAGTTAACAATGATTGTGTTTAGGAAGAACTAAACCATGTAGATGTGAAAGTGCAATAGACCATTTGCACGATCCCCGTAATGCATTTCGTATTGTGCATATTTCCATCTGGAAACTTGTACCAGCCTCAAAAATCAAATCGGCTAAAAACATACGGTTAGGTGTAAAGAGAAATACCAAAAACGTACCCTATCTGTGACGTTGCACAATAGTGTTAATCGTCCGGCAGGTGGACAAGTAGGGCACAGTTACGATCGAAAAGATCACATTTTGTCGTGAATTTCAACACCAGTGCCTCAAATGTTTTTTGTTCATTTGATATTCTTCTACCATTTTGTAAGAGTAATTCACTGTAAAGGTACTTGTCTTTAATTCTAGGCCTGTTCGTTACGCAAAACAAACAATTTTTTTTGTAAACATGAACTCTGGTTACAAGTTTCCCGGATGGTGGAAAACGGGCACAATACGAGATGATGAGGGGGATTGTGCACATATTGTCTATTAATCTTAAGTTCTAATTGTTGTTAACAAGCAGCTTTCAAGTTCATCTAAAATATTTTGCAACCCTTGCTGTAACAAAGAACATTTAGAACGCCAATGCAGCAAATATTGTGGCAATAAAGACATTTTACAAAAAATCAAACACTTGAATTTTTTTTCTTCTAATAATCAGTCTACAATCCTGACAAAAGAGATAGACCAAGTACAAAGTCATTGTCTGGAAGAGGGTTTGATCAATCCACTGACCAAGAATTTGAAAGCAACAATGATTTGTTACATTATCCCAGACAAAAGCTTCAGGATCTTGAGTTACAGGTACATATATGTATCATTCAAGTAACAAAACTGTGGTTTTTCTGTGAGCCATCCTCACATATAGAGATAAAACTTATGCTAAATTAAAAGTATATTCGTCATGGTAAGTTACATTATTTGTTTATTACTATTCAAAGGGGAGCATTATCTCAATCAGTCAGTACAACTGAGGTAGGTAAATCAATTTTGAATCTTAGTAATAAGTATGACAGAATAAGGATGACGAACACTCTATTTATGTAGCTGTCAGTTGTATGACCTACTATACAGGATCCCAGGAAGAGGTGGGACTTGGGTATCGTCAAAAAGGGCACGGTAGAGACATAGAGACATAGATGCGTCAATGGCATTCGATTACCTGAGTGTGTCTAGAGACAGTAATTTCATGAAATGGTCTCCTCTCTTCTGTTTTCGTTTTCATGTAAAGGTGCAAAAAGAGATTACACATAAAAAATGATAAGAATTCTGATTTGACCACTGATGTAAATCTTCTATCAAAAAATATCCCCATGTGGAGGGATTAAGCTGAGACTCATTTCTTTGGTACAAAGAGTGCAATTTTTTAATTTACTATAGAACAAATATAAATTCAGCCTATGTTGTATATTGAAATTAGAATCAAAATCACCTTTTGTTTAACTTTTCAAGGCCAAATACAAGGTAAGAAATCCATTATGGTCTTATACCCTATGAAATCCACTCCACCATGATATTGCCCCAAAATCCTCTCATTGCACCTTAAATATATTATTTATTGGTGTGTTTCAATTTCACAATGTGCTACGTCAGGTTTTATAACACAAGAGTGTGTTCATGGATATAGCTTAACGCTAGTCGGACAGTGATGCACATTAAATCGGGTTTGTGTAGGGATATACAATGCTAGCTGCATTAATTCTTTGTACTGACCATATTTTACAGAGCAGCAAATAACAGAGGACTCTGGTAAGAATCTTCATGTCTCACCTCCTGCTGCCATAACTAAATCCACAAAACCTCAGGGGTCCACAGGAGACAAAATGTGAAAAATCTTATTATCTCTGGTACCTAATGTATAGTCATCCAGTACATACTTAGCAGACATACCAGCCAAAGGTCAGCTGGACCAAGAACTACAGGGACCATAATCCTGATAATAATTAAAGACATGCAAGCCCTAGTTGTATAGTCTGTGCTTACCTCTGTAAGTGAGTCATAAACATTTACGCCGCGTCAAGAATGCTGTCTTTGTGCGCACGAGTAAAAGCGCCATCGTTTCAAGTCAGTGCGGCGATTTACTCTTGTGACCATCAAAACTATGCTGAATCACGGTACAGAGGTAGCCCGAAGGGTAGCGAACATGACTATAGTTTGCATGACCTTTGGCATCCAATGATTGAGGACAATAATGCATGTAATGCTTCTGCCCACATGTGGAGATACTCATGCCGTCATGATACCTTCTCAAAGGTCAGAACACTTCTTGGATAAAATTGGATCTGCAAAAGTCCAAAAAAGTTAAACAATTTATGCATGTTATATTCTACAGATAAGTGGGCTACAAGCTGTCTCTAGCAGGATCCCCTGAAAAAAGAAGCCAAAACTAAGAAGAATGCAAGCAGCAGTAGCTTCTTAAAAACCCCAGCAGCTAAGACCACAACAATGAGCATGTGCATTAAGGTCTAATGAGGCCACTGCTGCAGTAGATAAAAAAAAGGGTGGGGGGGGGGGGGCTCTGGGGGGGTGGTCTGACCACCTGGAAAGAGCCACGGGAGGCAGAACCAGTCAATGTCAAAACCGGACTTGCTCCAAGGAAGTCGCAAAAAGAGGGGGGTGGGGGGGGGGTAGGAAAACACAGGAAGAAATCAAAGTGGGAACTTAAATAGTTGAGAATATTAGTTATGTTAACAAATATTGTGTGTCTGTAAATGTTGTAAAGCATAGTAAAAACTTTCAGGGGGAAGTATTGCACTTTTCCTCTGAGTTTTAGGGATAGGTGTAATATGGTATTAAAAATAGCAAGTGAGGTTTTGCAGAACTTCCCCAGAAAGGCAGATCTACTGTAAGCTATTGAATTAATCACAATGTTCTTATTTTGTTATCTATTGCAGACTTCTACTGTCAAATCTCTCAGTCTAAGCCCTCTGAAAATAACCCATAGATAGGTGTCACGCATGGTGAGAGTGACTAAATAATAGTGCTATCAGAAGTTTGTGGAGGTCTTAGTTTATGAATATGTATAAATGGATTCCTATGTTTCTTCATTTATATTTCGGTTACTGCGAAATCCGAATTGAGTCGACTGAGATATCGAGATCCAGTGAAGAGTTGTTGAGTTACCTGAGGAGATATGTCTTTGATGGAACAGGATGTTGCAATTCTGATTCAAATGCATAAAATGAATGAACCTACTTGCTATCTCAACTCGCTAGCTTGTGCCAATTTTTTTGGTAGTGGTTTATAGAAGTAATTCTATTGAATGCACAATGCATGTTTGTAACATATCCTTGGTTGCAAGATGCAGTATGGAGAAATTAACTTGTGCAATATTTATGCATTCTTTCCTAAGTGTTACCCAGAACCTTCAGACCTGGGTGGTTAGAGTACTAGGGTTAGAGTAGGGAGCTAGTGCTATAATGTTTGCCCCCCCCCCCCCCCCCCCCTCAAATAGGTTGATTATCAGCAACCCTTGGACCGAATTGTTATACAATTGTGAAAACTAATTTTTGTATTTTTATCAGCGTGCTTGGTGAAGGTGCATTTCTCAAGTGTTCTCAGGGAGTTTTAATGGATCAGAAGTGGCATTAAGAAGAGACTCAAGATACCCATACAGGAGGGCCTGAATCAAACTATTTTGCAGAGGAGGTGAGTGTTTCAAATCTTCATATAGAAAAGGACCTAAAGCTATGGTAGGAAATCAGTCTTATTGTGACATTTTAGTTTGACCATTTCAATAAGGTTTATGGCATGTAAGTCACTTGCTGTAGCGAGCTTCTTAGTTTTTTTTCAAAAACAGTAAAGGTATTAAGGCTAGAGTAGAATAAATAATCTTTCCTTTTTAATGGCCCACTGGTGGAGACTGCACTCTCATTGCATCACAGGATTGCCCGTATATGTGTCCCACGGGATTTTTCTGGTAGTTATGTACCGCGTAATCGATGAGCTTTCAACAGAGGACCCGGGTACCCGAAATGCACCATTCAGCACCAGTTGACTTCGCAAAAGCCGTTTACTTTTCAGATTATTTTCACCCAAGTCTGAACAGCCAATATTGTCATTATCTATTGAATCAAACAAAACCTATGGAAAATATAAAAACATACAAAATATAGGCAGTATCTGCATACCTGACCCATATTGCAAACACGTTCATACCCAAAATAATATGAATGAACCCTGTAAATCCCTTCTTCATGTATACCATACTTTTGACTAACAAATTCAAATAATTATAAAACGGTTGTTTGTACTTAAATTATGCTATTTTATTTAAAATTGCATATTTTTGACAACTTTCGGCCATTTCGTCACGGCAGCCATGCATAACGTTGGTTTATACATGGTCAGTGAGCTTATTGACCATCGCGTATACGCTACATACGAGGTATACATGAATTCATGATTATGCTAGTTCCAAGTTGTATCAAGATGGACAGTTAGTGGTCATAATTCTTACCCTATCGTGTCAGAAAATATTTCCCCCCACATGAAATGGAAAAATTATATAGTTTAATCGGATGGTAAACCTTAAAGGTTTTTAAACACACAAAGCCAGTTAAACATTGTCTGTGGGTTTAGTTAACAAATTTATTGTCATAGATACATTTTGGCAGGTGAGCCTCTTACAGGAGTTGCGGCATCCTAGGTGGTTCTACTACTGGTGTGTTACCACGGGAAATAACATTAATGGTATTGATACATGCAGGGGAAGCCTCTACCATTATCTGCATGATGTCAATAGGTAAGCAGGGACACTGTTCAAATGTTCTTCATTGTTCTCACCTCTTTTAACAATCATCAGTGCGGCCCAGTTCAGTGGAAAATAGAATTTTGTATTACGAAAACTGTACCAAGCAAGCTGAAAGAATGAAATTTGATCCCATTTAGTTGCTTCCAAAGCAAGGCTTACTTGAGTATTCTAGGATGTGACATTTATACATCACCACATGTTAAGGGTTTGTGAAATGACTTCTTGTAGATTTCAGTATGAAATATTCATTAACATTTTGTTTGTGATTTTGAGAGTGCAGAATTATGAAGCACTTACTCAAATAGTCTATATCCATTAGTTTGCATTGCGAGCATATTAGGCTTTAGTATCTTTATTCCAACTAAATAGGTTTTACCCACAAATGTTTTGAAAAACAGTGAAAATAGGGAATGTTTTAAGCAAATTTCGCTTAAATTTTCCCGTGTTGTGTACAAAATAGGAGTCAAATATTTGCTCAGTTTTGTCTTGAAATTACCCAAAATAGGGGTCATTGTGAATTTTAGAATGATGTGTGAAACCTTGACTGTTGACTTGGAGCATCAAGATTTTTTAAAAAAAGTAAATTTTGCAAAATCCTTTTCTGTTGTTGAAGGTTTAGTATTACAAAAGCCCATCTTCAAATTAACCTTAGGCTTGTGGTCCTGTATGCTCTCTTGGCTGCACGTACATTGTGCAGTAAAATCTTGCACATTGCATGAAGACATGTAAAGAACACTTTACAGTGCAGTAAAGGGTGAAACCTGGGTAGGTTCTCTGCTTGTGGAAAAGGATAAGTGGGTGTGAGAGAAGCTTTTCTTTTCTTAGTAGTTGACAGGATATCCTTTTGCACGAACCTTTCCTTGTTAAATTTGTGAATTGATACAGGTCAGCATTGGACCATGTTGGCTATTACCAGATAGCAAGAGATATTTGCCTTGGTATGAAATTACTGACACAGACACAGACCTGTTGTATTACACCTTGATCTCAACTCTATGGAATGTCTTACTGGGTGCCTATGGAAGGGCCAAGATTGCTGACTTTGGCTTCTCAAAACTCAGGTAATCGGTTGGATTCTATTGAAATTGTTCATGTGTAAACTAAAGTTATGTAGTATGTTCTTTGGAAAGCTGAGAGAAGGACAAATGGCCGTCTGTACAAACCTGCCGAGTATATGGATTTAAATGGTAATATTTTATTTTCCATGTTCTTTATACTTCATTACTGAGAACATATATCTGAAACTGCCATTAATATTGGAAGAAGCAGCTAGGCTCATTTAGTGCTCCGTGTGTGTCATAATCCAGCAGTGACAGGAAGATAAAACCAAAACGGTAATTTATTTTCCCAAATGATGGTGGATGTTTGGTGCTGTTGCCATGTTAAAGATGTTGAAGTCTAAACAGACTAGTAATGTCCAAAGTTGTATGCAAAGAAGTATGCCAGTACAGTTAAATAATTATCTTCTTTTCAAACATCATTTTTAACCCCAGAGAACTACCAACCAATTTTGGTATTATAGGTTTGTAGCTGTAATTAGCCAATTTAGGTCCATGGACGATAGGTAATAACCTTGTCCCCAGGACTCCCCCCCAATTATACAAACCAAAAGTGGACATCATATTAGTATCTGAAGAAAGCTATTATTTTCTCATTTACTCTGTGAAATTTTAGGGCTAAAAATATTGCCCACTTTGGTTGACCAATGTTACTTTTACGCGGTATTCCGATAAGCTTAAAAATCCCTTTTTCATCAGCTCTCATATCAATATGGATTGAAATGTGGCATACTTTACAGCGGGTATGGGGGTCAAGGTCATTCAATCAAGATAAAAACTTTATCTTTATATAATCAATCGGGTCACCCCTTTAAAGGTATGGTACAAGAAGCTTTAAAAGGTGATAGACATATGGAAGGTCTATCTTGGTTGGTTAGTCAAAGGTCTATTATGTATGAAATGTCAGTCAGAGAACTGTAAGAAAGGTTGATAGACCTCAAGGGGTTAAGAGCTTGGTTGGTTGGTTGCAAGTGGTTTGTTAAATTCCATGATAAATTATATTTATACTACGGTTTATCCCTAATTACGGCAAGTTCGTTGTTTTTTGTCGTGTATGAATTAGCCTTTAGGTTAATAACTTTGCATTTACTTTGCTCGAAAAATGGGACAAATCAACGTACTTGCGCTGAATTTTGATGCTTGTCCAATGCCCTCGGCCATCAAAATCTCAGCGTGCATGCATTGATTCATCCCATTTTAATCGCAAGAAGTAATGTGCAGTTATTAACCTATAATTAAAACATTTGTTGTCCTTTTAGGCATGAAGCAGGCACAGGCAAAGTGAGAGGTACCCCAGCATGGATGGCCCCTGAACTCTTGGAGAATGCTGCAGAGCTTACACCAAAGGTAACTAGTTATGTCATCAGAAGTACTCTCTGATGTGTAGGTTTCACTTTAAATGTATGACATCTCAGAACCAGAAGGTTGTCTTAGTCGTATATTGCATTCTTCCAATGGAGTTCAAATTCTGCACAATCATCATTTCAACATTTTAAAATTAATGTTGGATATACCACTGTAGATTGCACCTGATTTATACCATTAGAAATAGTTTCTTTTAATCTATTGTAAGCCGTACCCACTGGTTGGTTATCAATAATGTGAATACTGTGTTATACCATTGCAGGTTTTTGGGGATGTCTATAGCTTTGCCATGATCCTATGGGAAATGCTGACAAAAGAGGTACCCTATACAGGCTGTCAGTCTTTCAGGTAAATTGCATTTTATCAGATGAACTGCAATTTTTAAAGTTTAAAATCTTGTGTTGTGTTGATAATATTACGATTACCAATAGTGAGATACACTGGCACAAAAAAGTATTCGCATGTTTTTCGATCAGTATTGTGCCAAAGTCAGACCATTTTGAAAGTTTCGAAATATACATTTGTTGACTAGTCTTGCTCTTGAAGTTAACACCTCGTTGTAAAAAAGCGTGCAAAATCAAAAATAGCTGAGATAGAGTGCACGAAAGACGCAAACCCCCCAAACCAAAAGTTGCCGTTTGGGATTTCAATGAGGCACTGGTGGGACAAACAATGATACGCGTGTATTGATTTTACACAAAAAGATTTTCCTTTCTGACTAAATGCTTGCCGAGAAGGAAGCCTACTTGAAATATTGATTGTGGTCCGTTTGTTCGTGTCCCAAGTACACTCCAATGCCCATTGAAAAATTCAAAAAACTGCAACTTTTGGTTTTGGGGATTTGCATCGCCCAGGTATTAAATGAAAGAGCAAGACCTAGACAATAAAATGTATTATTTCGAAGACTTTCAAATGGTAGGACTTGGCACAATACTGATCGAAAAACATGCATTTTTGTTTATCTGTGGGGTTGTTCTTTGGGTGGTTTTTTGCAGGTTGTAATTAGTATGCATGGCCTGACTATCTATTAAAGCTAGTATTTTAATGGGCCTCCTTTCATCGTTTGAGTTTGTTTTAAATGCTATAAACAAATATATTCAAAAAAAAAGAAAAATTAAATTTCTTTCATTCTTAATGTTGACCTTGACCTAATTTAAGTTTTAATTAAAAGTAAATATTACAATGACTCTTGCACATGATCTATGTCAAGAAATGGCAGATGTTAGGATCATGAAACTTATGTTGTTACAAGGGCATTTCTAAGGGAATTCACCTTTAGATTACCTTTGACCTGTGGGGTCATTTGAAAGCCTGTTAACAACCCTCAGACTGTCGTTCCCCATGCTCATGCCAAATATCAGTCCATATGTCAAAAGCAAAATGCATAGCCGGACAGACAGACAGACAAACAACTCTTGTTGTGTCGCCTGAACGAATGTTCATGGAGGCACATACTAGTCCAATTCTGTGTGTCCGTATGTCGTTGGTCATCCGTATGGACTCGGTTAACTTTTTTAAACTGCCTCCTACAGGCTAAATGCTATCCCCGATTTACTTCAAACTTGATAGGATGATAGAGTGAGGTGCCGCAATATTATGTGTAGCACACACACTACCCATTCACAAACCGCGACGGTTAGATGACACAATAGCGTCAAACGAACATATGTGTATTTTTCATAATTCGGTTACATCTTTTCAAAATGCATCTGTGGCTAACCACTATGCTTTTCCCTTCAAACCCTTCCCCCGGTATACCCCATTGTCCTGTCCCCACCTAGGACACTTCTCTCAGTGCATTTGCCCCGGTCTCTTTCTAATAGATCTTTGCCAAATTCATCATAAAGGAAGTGATCGCGCAACCAGGCGCCTTGTTTTTTAGTCTGTTCTGTGAAGCAAGCGGCACATAAGATTGCTTGGAAGTGTGTCTGTGTATGTGGGTGTCTGTGGTAAAGATGTTGACCCAAATGCTAACCCTAAACAAACTGCTGCCCTCGTTTCCAACTGAACATGCACATTTTCGTGCCACTTGCAGGTAATGGTCCTTTGGTAGTACCCCATAGTAATCCTCTCGTGAGTGGGAATATCAAGGTCATTAGAGGGTCATGGTCCAAAATGGTCAGTAAAATTGATTGGTGTATCTATATACATATGTTGATCAATTTTCATGATTATTATGTTTTCAGAATCTACCGTCCTATTCATTTGTACACAACCAGTAAATCCAAGAATTTCACATATTGGATCCAATTTAAGTCTCCCTACAACCCGCTTTAATAAAGTAGGATCCAAATCCGGGTCCTTTTTTACTGCATCACGCCCCATTTCCCGTAAAACTTAATGCCCTGTAGAGACATAGGTTTTTTTTATTACCGATCGTATGTATTCCACAAGTACGTATCGAGACTATTTTATATCGACCAGGGACCACTGGATCGACCCTCGACCGTAAGTGATTGTCAAAATCTCACAATCGCCAACGACGCCATTTTGTTTGATCGCATGGGGAACGAGTGAATGATTACGTCGTTGAAACATAATCCAAAAATTGGCTCGTTAGACCGGGTTTTCAAGACACAGACCGGAACCGAGAAAATGACGTTTCTGACCTGGGGATTTATAAAAGACGACCTTTTGAACAAGTTTCAAGCGAGGCAGCACGGCACGCTCTCTGGCAAGTCTCGGCAGTCTACACACTACAGAGGGCACTGTGACCTGTTTTTAGTTTAATACCCGCAATGATAGCACAACACTCTACGTGGTTGCCTGAACTATGAATTTGTCGATAAGTTGGGTGTATTTTGAAATCACAGTTAACGACCTTTTCATGTTTAGTACCATGCAACTAACATCCTGATCAAATCGCATCGCATTCTCATGGCCATGAACTTGCCATGAGGCCTGTGTGGTCAGGCACGATGGGACGGTTTGGCATGGTAATGGGAGACTGCAACTGCAGTTATTTGGTATGGTACCGTATGTTTTTAAGACTGCCTTTGTCTCTTGAATTGAATTAAGATTCTGAAAAACATAATAATCATAAAATTGGATCCATTCTTCGTCCATTCAAAATTTATTGGTCTCGTCATGAGTTTAAAAATATCGGGCTCAGCTTCGCTTCGCCCGATATTTTTCAACTCATGACTCGACCAATAAATTTGTGCATTGGACTCAGTTGGATCCAATTTTATAAACACTTGGATACATAAGGTCCTTTAGTATTGTCTCACATGTGGGGGGGGGTGTTGGTGACCTCATTTGACATTCACACCTCACATATCTAATATCGATCTGATATGTATAGGCAATAACCAATGATATTTGTTTGCTTACTAAACCCCGCCACCTGAAAAAGAATTTATACATTGTCATTCTTACCATGTCTAGATTCTTGAGTGTGTTCTGCACCAGAGCGTCCTGATATCCCACTTCTTGCCCTGATCCTTTGAGAAAGACTCATGTGCGTAGCCTGCTGGTGAACACAAGCCTAAAAAAATACCAATCATCAAGGTAATAATTCCTTCTAAATGTCAATGCCATCTCGTTGATTGTGTAACTTCAGTGTAATTACTTCATACAAACACCAATTTTAACCAGGGTGAATTAGGATATTTGATAAATGCTCAGACTATTGTTTAGGAGTGGGGAGGCAAGTTTAATACTGCTCTCCAGTGTGGAACCTGTGTATGCCCTTAGTTTGTTCCGAAACCAGTTGGCTTCAATATATTCGAAATCAGGGCCTAATAATATATAATTTTGTGCAAAATGTAAGATGACAGATCTGTTTAAAAACACCACCAAGCAAAAATACTGAGATCAAATTACCTAACATTTGTGCGCTATATTTTTATAACGTAATTAAAATGTAAATAAATAATTTATAGAAAGGATCTTCTGGGATTTAGACCAATTTGTTGAGAGTTCGTGATGGTTATAAAATCATGCATTGCCTACTTGGAATTGCTTTAGTGTTTATGTTTTATTATATATATACTACACAATATGATTCTTATCATTTGATGGTTTAATTTAGTATCAATTGAAAGCATTGTATGTAGTCTTGTGGGGTCGAACCCTCACTGGACAGTAGCATTCTTTTGACTGTTCTATTTACAGAAAATAACAAAATAAACCCCTCAAAGCACTGCATATAAAAATGTAGTGTTGTTTTTAAATGGGATCTTTGTACTTTTTTAATTTTGTTTTATTGGTATTGTTATTATTACTTAGCCATTTGAAGATTTTCTTTAAAAATACTGGAGGCATTTATTAGTGGCTTTGTAAGCAATATTTAACTCATAATACTGGTTCTGTTCCTACTGTGTTGTTATATGCTCTTGGTTAAGCGAAAAAAAGTTTATGGATTGTGAATATTGTCAGATTAGAACCGAAGTTACTTTGTAATTTCTTTAACCACCTCATCAGATGCACTACGGAAAATCAACATCTATTTTGGCCACACTGTTTATTGAGACTAATTATTTTGTAATTGCTCCCCAGTCAAAAGCCATTTATTTTACAGGACATCCAATCACCTGGAAGCTTGTCATCCCCCAGATGTAAGGCTGCGCTGTCAGCCGCTGGCATTCCCCGTGAGGCAATGGAAATCCCTCATCAGCAACCAACATCATCTCAACTGGGGTAAAACCAATCTTTGCACATGAGACCAGAGGCACTTGACCAAATGGCATTGCATTCTCACAAGGAGCTCATGAAGGCTACTCAGATGGAATTGCAGAGAGACTGCAGAGGATCTCCATGGAAACCAGGCAAATGTAGGGATACGACTGGTTCAACAGTGAGAGTTTCATGCAAGCATCCCACATGGAGGTATGGAAGACAGTGGATTGATGACGATACAGTCTTGTTAAACATAGCACAAGAAGGAAGGGGCAATACAACTAGATTGCCATCCCACAAGCTCGCACCATTGCCTACACCACCAATTAACAACCAACACCCAACTACCACCCACATATTCCCTAACTACAAGTCCAGGCCCAATCCTTACCACTATATCACCCAATATACCCACCTTCCTTTCCCCATCCCACTCTCTGAGATGGTGGCTCTCATCTCAAGCTGGATGCTGCACATGTGTATCCAACCAAAAGGAATTACTTAGAGCTACATTGATGGACCACATCCAAGTCAGCTGGCTGATCTTGGAGAGGCTTCTGAGGCAAGGGTTTTCAGCATTGCTGATTTCTTAAGAGTGAGAAGCTACATACACAAGTGTGTTAATAATGTGAGAAAGTTGACCTCAAGGTGGCTTCAAAGATACTGAGGGAGTACTCCTTCCATACAACTGGATGTTGGTCAAAGCCTGGGATTTAAAAACAGGTCATTAAGTGACAGTGAGCATTCTATTAAAAGAAGTTTCGCAGACAGACCTAATATTTCAAACGACCGTTTTTGATGCTTCTAGCTAAATTGTGATTCCAATCTCCATAGAGTCACTCTGTGTAAAATTAATGTTGGTCAAACAAACAACCACGTGGGGCACCTTTTCCCTCTCATGAAAACATCCACCCAGCCACCATCCTTTTTCAACCCTCCACTCTGGTCCCAAAGGGAAATGAAAAATAGAGCTTTCTTCTGGATACCAAAACTTTTACCACTTCCAGGAAAATCATGGGGTCCCTGGGGCCAAGGCATTAGTGGTCAGACCATGGCCCTTTAAGTAGCTTTTTTGCCGTCTCAATTGTTTGTCTGGAATAGACTGGACTCCTTGTACACTTTTAAAGAAAATATGTAGAAACATTTCAATTTTTGCATGAAATATTTTAATAAAATAACAAAACAACATAAAAAAAATAAAAAAAATCAAAAATTGTGCATGAAAAAACACCAAATTTATGACCCGGACATGTTTACTCAACTGTGGCGTTCAAGTTATGTTTTCATGATCTGCATATTTTCTACTTTCATATTCCTGAAAAAATGACGTACTTTGGTGAAGAAATGAGGTAGTATGAAGATTTTTTTGCGCTGATTCCATTTTTAAACCCATTCCAGATGAGATTACAACAGTTAA